>WWET01000740.1:449870-462113 GCA_011038615.1 Limnodynastes dumerilii | reverse complement strand
CAGGAATGAAAAACGTGACTAAGTTTATTGAAAACTGTACTTATGCCACCAGCTACCCGAAGGAAAATATGATTTTTTTTAATACTTTTTTTATTTTAAGCATTACCCACTCAGGCAGAAACATAACAAGATTTACTTTTACTGAGTAATCCATAGAGCTGAATTCAAGCATATCACAAGCTCCTGGGAAAGGGTGGGGTATAACTGAATCTTCTGCAGACAGTAGCACTAACACATTGCTTACAGTCAGTAATGAAACAATGGACCAGATGCAGCACTAAGTACAAACAGTGATCAGAAGTCTCCCCTCGCAGGCTCGGTACTTCCTTGCCCTGATCCCCACCCTCTTACTACAGCCCTGTGTGTCATGGTTGTCACGTCCCCACCATTGTGATGGGTTCCTATGTGTAATTCAGCATTGCTTATAGTGTGTTCCAATGCGTAGCCTTCATGTTTGTGCACACGCAGAGCATACGAATAGAGTACGTGCGCATTCTGAATACGTAAACAGCCTGTCCTACACAGTTCTGGATCTGGCCCAATGAGAGTACATTTAGATTGTTTAGATAACTAAAAACCCAAAAATGCAAATCAATAAAAGACATTTGCTTAACAATTCTATTTTTATGACTTTTAATACAGGAGAATAAATTTGTTGGCGTCAGCTGTTGGAGTTTTAACATTGTAAAGAAGTATTTTGGGTCATAAAACTTTCCCATGAGCGAGACAGTTTGCACAGCGCCACACAGTGGATGAAGTGGTGAACAACCTTTGTGGTAGATAGTCCAACAGTTACTATTGCTTCTTCCTCACGTGGCCACAGTCATATTTGCCCCGGACAACCTTTAGTTTCACCCCGGGGAGATCCTGTGTGCGCCCACCCTCCACCAAGACAATGTTGTGTTCCTGTAGGTTGTGTCCTTCTCCTGGAATAAAGCACACAACTTCCTTGCCGTTGCTGAGGCGCACGCGGGCACACTTTCGGTTGGCGGAGTTAGGTTTTTTAGGCTTACGGATAATTGTCTTCAATACGACGCCCTTGAGCTGAGGGCTGTTGCCTAAGATCCCTAATTTGGGTGGAGCTTTCTTGGGGCGTCCAGCCCTGTGCATCTGATTCAGGGTGGCCATGCTGCGGGAATCCGCCACTGATGGCGCATGAGAGGTCGGCAAAACTGCTCGGGAGAGGAAGGAACCTAGTAAGAGAGAAAGCGTAATGGAAAAAGAAAGTCAGCTTTGTGTAATCAGTAAATATTTTAACTATCCTATTGCATCTTCCTGAGACCTTAAATTACTCTGCGGGGTTATTATACACATTTTTTTTGTGAAAATATACACAAGTAATTCACACATAACAAACATGCATGAATAATAGTAAAAGGCACCTGTAATGTGTGTACATAATCGCCCCAGTTTCAGGCATGTACAAGTCAATTCTTAATAGTACCGTGATTGCAAATTTATCAACAGACAGCAACATAAATATTGTGTACACAATCAACCCAATGACCACAACACCCTGCACCTCCCATTGTGTAAATCCATTTTATTAGGAATAACAACATAAAACATTATCAATAGAACACTGTAACGCCCTTTAAACGCAAAGTGGCTTCTGTCTAGATGGCGTTTTAACTCCTCATTCCACACATTTGGATATTTTTTAGGCTTTTTTTTTGTTTGCATGTTTTGTAATTAAATAGGAGAGAGGGGAGAGGGAGCTGTAGAGAATATAGTGGGAGAAACTATGTGGAAGATGGATAAGGGGGAGGAGTCAATACTATAAGGGAATGAGGTTCAAACTGAAAATTCTGAATCCGCCCCTGATTTAATAGCGCTATTTTCAACAGAGACGGATCGGAAATCAGGATCACTCAGGAGCCCGAATCACTGCGTCTACTGTACATTGCAATAATAAACTCTTCCCACTTGCAAGCACACCCCGCCCCACAGTCTGAAGTCCTCGGAAATGCAGGGACGCTGGTGTTGGACAGGTCGGTGCGGTGTTCCATTCACGTAGCTAAATGCATGGACAAATCACAAAAGCTGCCTTTTTTTCCCCCATTCGCTCAGAAAACGCACATTTTTCATATCTCTGGATCCCTGTCCAAGCTTATAGTTTATTTAACATGCAATATGTGTTAGTGTAAGCCTAATGTAAATGCAATCAGTAAAACATATCAAATGAATGCAATATCCAGTAACATCTTATATTATAAGCTGGGTACACACTGACACTTTCACTCGATTATTGTTCCAAACACACAATAAATAGGTGTTTGGAACAGTATCATGCAAGTGTGCGCACTGTAACAATTATACCTGATATCGTTGGCTTGCAACCTTTAATTTTAATGATCACATGACATCCTAATCTCTCCAGTAGTGTATGTATAAATGCTCATTGAGAATGAAGACATCTTTTTGAAAAAAATAGTTACATATCTAACATGTCTGTGTGTCCAGATGCACACTCAATGCATAGAAGAGGAAAAGCAGACTCACCCCATCTCCAGGCCGTGTAGACAAGATTCCGGATTCCGGCACAAGCCATCTCTGATTATACAGGCATTACCTGGAAAGGCCAAAACCAGCATGTTACACATATTTCCTACTTTCTACAGGTCCGGATTCACAGTTACGTAGTTTTCGTCTTACGTACGTTGTTTTAAGAATTGAGCTGCTACGCATGCGTGGGGGCTTATTTACGCTATCCACGTACCATCTCTGTACGTAGATTGCGTAAGCGTAGTCTTTAGACCTAACCTACCTCGAGCAACCCAGGGAGGTTCAAAGAAGGGGGAGAGGGAAACCCAATGTTATATCTTTTCCTGGTTCTACTTATCTAATCGTCCTCTCAGTGTTCTTCCTTTATATGTTGCAGTAACACAAGGCTCAGTCTTAGGTTCACTGCTTTCCTCTATTTATACTCCTTCCCTTGGACAACTAATAATGCCATCTGTACTTCAGTATCATGTATATGCGAAGGATACACAAATCCACTCCTGGGGCCAGATTTACTAAGCTGCGGGTTTGGAAAAGTAGAGCTGTTGCCCACAGCAATCAATCAGATTCTAGATCTCATTTAACTATTGCATACAAGAGAATGTCAGCTAGAATCTGATTGGTTGCTATGGGCAACATCTCCAAACCCGCAGCTTAGTAAATCCGGCCCCTGATCTCACATCAACTGCTTTGGCTCGCGTAACTAAACTGACTCTCTTGCATAACCTTCCATGCCAAATAAGAATACCCTCTTAATCTCCGAACTTTTAAGCGCTCACTTAAAACAATTTTACCAAATTTCTCAACCTACTACTTAACCTTTGTCTACCCTATGTACAACCACCTGCTATCCAATTTCCCCGTTTTCTATTGCATAATTTACATAAACCTGCAAACTTTTTAGTAATCATTATCCTCAGTTCTGCTACCAGCAGTGCTGTCTGATTGGCTCATACTGAGCACATTTACCATACAACTTGGCTGGCCCATTGTGTGATATAGGGAACTTCCCATTACGTATCAAACCCAATTTCCTATAATTTGTAAGCTTGCAAGCAGGGCCCTCTTTATAAACAGACACAGTGGTCTGTTTACAAAGATCCTATCTTGTTTTAGAATGATTGTTAAAACCATAAACCACTACATAATATGATGGCACTATATACTAACCTGCTAATAAAGAAAACAGTGGAAGATTGTGCACATCCCATGAAATGTAAAGGTAAGAGACAATATATGCCCAGTACACACAGTCCAATCGTCCTATCTGGAGTTTATATCATGTACTTTTCTAACATTTATTGGACATAACGCCCATTTGGAGTACTAGAGACATCTGTTTCCCATCACTGATCGAGACCCACAGGACAGCTCTGAATAGAAACATGTATGTTATCAGGAGATACAAAGCATCTTTATAGTGATCTCTGTAACCCACAAGAACACAACAGGGCTGATTCAGAGCTACACTGTTTTATTTAGGTGCAAGTGTAAACCTGAGCAATACCATGTCAAACTGCAAGGGGAAGGAAGATTTACATTGTGAAACCAGAATTAGAACTCAGATAAAGTATCTGAACTCAACTCTAATTTAAAGTTTAAAAACTTATAGATGTGCAGTGTTTGAGTTATATACAGAAAGGCAAAGTATTTTCCATGCATACAAAATAATTAAAATTAATTAGCCCCTATTATATTGCAAAATGGTTTTGCCCTTACTCTCAAACTCTGGATCAGCCCATACAAGTCAAATCAGTCATATTTGAAATATTGATCCTTACAATATTAGGATAATGCTCAGCAGACATGAATTAGGAAATAAATATCTTTGGGAGGTATCTTTTTGGTTAGGGTGCTTAGCACCACTACCAATTCAGATCTTCAGCCACACATCTCTTACAGATATACATTATCTTAAAGCAGCAATTTCTACTGAGGATCACATGGGCACTGGGTCCATCCTGGGGGTGCCCCATAGACCTCTGCAGAACAGTACTCACCTTGAGCAGACCCCACTCCAGCCTACCATGTGTAGTTACTACCGGGTCACACACACAGTGGGCGTAGCCTATCAAACTACAATCTGGTTGGTCTAGAGATGTAAACCCCGCCCAACATTTAACTGCAAAGATCTGATTCGTCGATCGTTAGCCATGTCCTTTTTACTATTCGTTTATCAAGCTCCTTCAAACACGCCCCCATTATCTGATTATGCTATTGATTGGTCAGTGATATGACAGTGCTCCGTCCCATTGGACAATTCCGCTGACAGCTCGTTCGGCTGTGTTATTGGTCGGTTCGGATTGACCCCGGAGAAGATGGCGGCCCGCATGCTGGTCAGGCTATGTGCCCGGTCTGTCTGCCGGACCCCGGCGGGGAACCGATCACTGTGCAGCGGGGAGCCGAGGAGCCTGAGCCGACTGTACGAGCATATGCGGGAGGGGTACAGTGCATGGCCCCAGCTGGACATGGAGACTCTTAGCCGGGAGTTAGAGGCTGCAGAAAGGGAGCTGAGCGAGAGGAAGCCGGGGAGACCACAGGAGGGGGAGCTGCGGGCCGTGGTGAGGGGTTAGGGGCTTACTGACATGTTTACTGACACACAGCAACACAAGACCTCAGTGTCCTATACCACTAACATACAAACCCACCAGCAGGACCCCTTCCACCAGGTACAGAATACTCTGCTCCTGAGCTTGGAACTGTCACTGGTTTAAATCAATTAACTGACCACTGAGAAACTTCTCTTTAACAAAGATGGTTACCATAGTAACTGACACTTGCAAGCTCAAGAGCAGATCATGTTGTACCTAATGGAATGGGTCACGTTGGAGGGTCTGTAACTGAAGGACAATTAAAGTTGGGGTAATTATGATATAATCTTATGGTACTGGATCCTGAATTAAAGTGTCTTGTAAGCGTACCTCCGGCTTGCCGCACCTCAGCATGCAATCCTAATTTGCTTAAGTGCAAGGGGACAACACTGCCCATGCGCTGTAGGCTTTCTAGCAGAACCATAACATTTACGCCCTAGACCCACTTATAAATGGTGTGAGTAAGAGTTTAGCCGAGTGCTTACTGTACAATTTAAATACCTCCCACTATGAGGACATGCTTTAAGCATGCCACTCTGCCAGAACACTTCCTGTATGGAAATATGGATCTTGAGGATTCAGATCAGTGTTGGAAGTCTGTGGCATGCGCACACGCACATGTAGATTGTGACCATTATCCGGAGGAAGCATGCAGAAAACATCCACTATTAAATCTGGATCCTATTCTCCACTTGTGGAAATGCACTTAAGTCTGGACTAGGTCCATAATCACAGCCATGAATTATTTTAAAATACATGAGTGTTGTGAATGCTTCCATTGTAAAGATCTCCTTCCTTTAGTTCCGGATTCTTACCTATGTATCTTTAAAGACCGCATGTACGCAATCTACGTAACGAACCAACACAGTTATTGCCATGTTGTCACAGACCCGTTAAAGTCCGCTGTGACACTTCTCATTGGAAAAATAATACATTGGTAAAAAAAAACGATTTCTGTCGCAAAGATATCAGAAATTTTATGGGATGATATATTGTCTTACACTGTTCCTTTTATCTGTAAGGCAATTATCTGTTCTTTTTATCCGTTGTTTTGGTGTAACAGGTCCACTCCTGGGAAAAGTTGCAGCAACTGAGACAAGAGATCCATGACCTGGAGGAGGAGAAGGCACAAATAGCCAATGAAGTCAAGATTATGACGGTGAGAACTCTGGAACGGATCCATATTTACAGTGTTCTCATTTGTGTGCGCTCGGATTGCATTACATTAGTTTTTCCATTCTGCGCTCGTTTCTATGCTACTTGATCGGAACACAATTTACTTACCGCCTGAAAGTATTCTCTTCCTCTGCGGCGTGAGCTGAGGCAACTGATGACACTGGGGAAGAAAGCACTGTAGATTATTCACAGGGACGTCCCCTCGTGGCCACTGATCACTCGCCGGCTGAAACTGCAGCTGTCATTTAATGTTTGCACGTCAGAAGACTTAGGGTATGGTTATCAGGAGGCCATTGGTGCAAGGCAAGCGGTTAGCGGATTGATCAAATGGATGCCTCCGGACATCCATTATTCACAGAATCGCATGCATACAAATCAGAAGTCCAGTCCTGTGTTTTCACATGGGTTATGTGGCTGGGGGCAATATTGGTTCAGTGCATTAATGTCCCTTATATGCAGGACCCTGCTACCATAAACCTGTGCATGTGTGGAGAGAGTGGCATCCCTTACCCTCACTGGACTCCGATTTGCGCAATATTTAGGGCTCTCTAATGAACACAGACCCCAGAAAATTACCTCTATTGTCCGTTCAAGGAGGACAAAAAAAAGTAAACTCCTCTATAAAACTAACAATTTTTAATTATTTTGGTTGGTCTGTATATAATCCCTTTTTGAGTCAAAATTTAAAGCACTGAGAATTCTTAACCTTTTCTTAATTCTCTCTCTTTCCTGTAGAAAACTCTTGACCGTCAGAGCTTACAGTCTGTAAGTATAACCTTCCTTTACTTTCCTCCTTTTGTCACGTTTAAAGGAAATGTGCAGAAAAATAACTTAACTGAAAGGGTGGTTGATAAGTGGAATTCCATCTAAACACAGTATAACGTGCTTGAGATGAATAGAAGCAGATCCTCATTCCCTCTCATTCTTAAACTAAATTGAGGGTAAATAGGGACTAGGGTCAGTATGGCTTTAACAAAATAACTGGGCAGGCTGGATGGACCATGTGACTCTTATCTGCCGTCACTTTCTATATTTTAACAAAACTCAGGGAATCATTTAGCATTATCGTATCCTTGTACTTGGGAAGCTGCTCTGGAATATAAGTAGTTGGTGTGTGAATAGTGGGCATGCTCGGTCTGTAGGGCCTCCGGTTGGCAATCCTGGTATAAGATTCTGCTCATGTGACATGTGACCTAGCTCCCCAGGTACCTGTCACTCAGGAACAGAGGGAAGGAGATCCGTCAGTGTCTCGCAGCTTTGTACCAGCAGGAGACTGGTCAGCAGGAATCCTTTTACCTGGAAGCACTCAAGCTGCCAAACAGAACCCACCCCGATACGGTAAGAATCAAGCACCCAGAGATGTTTCTTTTTTTTTATTGTACTCTTTGCAGAAAACAGTGCAATCATGGAGAAATGGTCAGCGTGATTATAGTTTACATATACTACATTATACCTAGAGATCACCATATTAAACTGGCCACATATCAGAGCGATTATTGGGCCAATCATACAATTATCGGGAGGTTGGACCAATAATCACTGTAGTGGTGACAATGGATTTCTGAATCCTCAGATAATCATTCCAGAAAGGCTGATCGTTCAGAATTCCTGAGTGCTTATCGTCCCGAGGGGATAATACCGTGTAGTGTGTGAGCAAGTCCTGTACCGCCACCTCCTGGTCGGAGTTTACCCATCTGTCTGACATAATTATTGGTAAGTACAGCAGTAATAAAGTAATGAAAGTTTTGCGTACTACAAGAGATACAGAGCTTATATTACTGCTATACTAACTTAAAATTATGGAGTCAGACAGATGGGGAAACTCTGGCCAGGAGGAGGAGGTGCCACACATTACTGACCAGACTGGCTGCATGGGCTTCCTGCCAAGATTGAAAAACCAGTGCAACCAATCAGTGAAAAGACTGACTTGGAGGCCCGTGCATCCAATCAACTGCAAGGGCCTCCTGTCAAACTCTGCAGCCCCTCCCCCTTCAGCCAGGGTTATTGGTCCCTGCAGGTGAGGTAGGTGGAGCCATAATCTCTCTACTCTATGGGCACCTTTAGATATTTTTTTTCCTTGTTAATCTAATCAGGTAGTCAGCCGATCACGTGGCAGCATCTCAATGCAGGTGCCAGTTCAGTTATTGTTTAACTCCAACACTAGAATGGGGTAGAAATGTGATTTAAGGGATTTTTGGATGGAGTGATTGTTTTTTCTGAGTATCTCAGAAACTTCTAGGAATTTCACAGACAAGCAAGGATACCAGCATGGCTGCCAATCTGCATGCACGGGGGTTGTGGTTTAACCGCATGTGCATAGAACAGTTTTCCTGCACTCGGCAGCCACCTTGCAAATGTGCAAATGGTCTGTTGTTCTGTACAGACACAGTACAGAAGCCCAGACTTTTCCAAACTTAGGAAAAGCACGACACTCTTTAGAGGTTACCAGTTCCAAAGACATGACTGATCGTATGCCCAAGTCAGCCAATAGCTCAATCCAGTAAGACAATAATCAGAGCACGAATAGACAGCCAGACATAGGGCATAATCTCTAAGGTAGGCTTCCAGCCAGCACTTTGTTTAAGTCATGGAGCAAAAAGTTCAGGATGTTCAAAGGATAAAAAGAAGAAAAAAAAAAAAAAAAAAGATCTGTGAGTCTTTTAGTTTTCTAATGGTGTTGAAAAGCAGGCGCATTCAAAACAAATAAAGTTGTTGGCATATTCACAGCCTCACAAGTTAATTTTAAGACTGGTAAGCCTACCTCACGTACGCAACCCAGCTCCCATAAGTATCATCCAATCGGGTTCAGACTTATGTGCATTTCAGGAAGATTGGAGCCGTGATTGAAAAGCATTCTGTCACAACTAGACTTAATAACTATTTACCTGATCCAGACTATGGGCCTGATTCAGACTTAAGAAGGAGCTTGAAAATAAGAGTGGAAAGTTATTACTCCTGGGCTAAACCATGTTGATTTCAGGGGGAGTCAATTTAATTGTATTCTTTCCATGCAGGGCTATATCTTTGACATACACACATGCACACAGATACTGACCAACTTTACTATTACATTGTTATTTAGACTTGGTCCGGGAAACATCACCTCTCAACTCTAATACTGTTTGCAGCAGATGCTATGACTCCCCCTGAAATCAACATGGTTTAGCCCAGGAGTAACTTTCCTCTCTTATTTTCAAGCTCCTTCTTAAGTCTAAATCTGGCCCTATGTTCCCGCTACGTTTAGAACTCCGATACCAGATCCAGCCTTCCGTGCAGGTGCTGATGAGGCCTCACCCCTTGCTTACACCTTCCGAGACCTGAACCCAACTTTTAAAACTTACGAACGGCTTTCGCTTAAAATGCGGCTGGATCAGAAGCCTGGATAGGGTGCAGTGTGTAAGCCTAGTCTAATATTTACATACCTCCTCTCACTCCCTTGTATGTGCTTCTGCCCCACCACTAGAGATGTGGAGAACAGAAATCTTGGATCGCACAAATGCGTTCCAATAGTGGTGATCCGACGTGTAGACACAGAAAGATGGCGTTTACTGAACCTAGCGATAGAAAGACACCCACTTTTTGTAAATTTTGAATCCGGTCTATTGACACTTTCCACAGAAGGGTCGGCCTGAGTTCCCTCTCAGGCCGACACATGTTTGAATAGTGCTTCCTAGTCCTAGCGAATCCCCCAGAATTCTTTGCTTGTCTGGATTAATTTCATCATCGTTACTACTTAGACTATAGACAGGGCAAGTGCAAATCAATACACTAAAAGCTGCCGATCGGCCGCATCAGATAATGCATTTAGTGTACAGCGTGATCTTCCTGCAGCTAATCGATCCCTCTTGCCTCTGCAGCCTGTTGGAGATGAGAGCAACGCTCGAGTGTTGGAGGTTGTCGGGGTGAAACCAGGTGAGGATTACAGCAGCGTATTATTATATTTATGTACTTGCGGGGGGGGGAGGAATTCCAGGCTGTGCTGGCAATTGGGGGGAATATTTGTGATTTATTTTTTTGATACAGGAAAAAGCATTAAAATAATCATTTATTAAGCACACGGCTTACTTGTACAAACCCTGCAAGCATTTTAGTGCTGGCAGGTTAACTATCGGCTTTCTAACACACCTGCCAAAAAATACTGGCTGATCATTAGAAGCAGAGGAGAGTTTCTCTAAATACCTGCAGAAGGCTAGAGGGAGGAAACATGTATAGCTTGGAGCAGAGAAGGGCCAGGGGGGATATGATAGCAGCTTTCACATCTATAAAGGGATGTAACCAGGTACAGGAGGGGGCAAAGAAGGAGGTGTATTTGAATACAAGGAATACAATGTGTATAGACTGGAGGGTGGTAGATTCAGAGGGAATGTGCGGAAAATGACATCACTGAGAGGGTGATAGATAAGTGGAATATTCTCCCATCTGAGGGGGTAGAGGTAATACAGTAGAACAGTGTAACATGCTTGGGATAAATATAAGAATATCCTAAATCTCAAACTAAATTGTGGCCCATATAGGGACTAGGGTAAGTATAGTTTTAAATACTTTACAACTGCTGGGTGCTATGATTGGATTGTGTACAGTACATATCGTATCTCACCTGTACATTGCATTGGATGTGCTGCATGTCAGTGATGATATATGTAGGTACGATGTCACATCCTCGTCCTCCATCTCTTGTTCTCTCCGGCGAGTGTCAGGTTGTCGCACTGTGTGTATACGGCATAACTCTGCGCTCCTTGGTATCTGCTCAGTAATGTCCCCCCTCTGCCCCTTGCTTAATTTGCACCTTTTCCTTCAGGGCAGGTCTCCAAAATATATCGATTATTTCTGATTTGTTTGTGGGGTTTTTACGGCAGCTTTTCCCGGCTTGTCCTGCCATGATAACAGTGAAAATCGGACATTTAACCACTGTGCATTTCTGGGTTGTTATACGGCAATCTCTTACTTTGTGCTTAACACAGTCTACCTCTGTGGTCGGTTGCAGTCTCCGGTCCGATAGCCCGCTTTGCGAAATAGAGACAGCTGAACGTTACTTTTCGGACGTCTCTATTATGAATAGGAAGCCATTTTAGAATTTTTTTTAATGAATGGGTGAGTGTGTGATCGGAATACTCGCCCATTCGTTTTCACAGACCCTCCGGATGACAGCTACAGAGAGGTGAGTAACCTTACCGGGGCATTTTAGTTTTAGTGGGGGTTAGGTTTAGGCGATTAGGAAGGGAGGGTTAGGACCATAGAAGGGGAGGGTTAGGGTCAGGCTGCGGGGAAGGGAGGGTTAGGATTCGGGTAATGGAAGGGGAGGGTTAGGGTTAGAATTAAGGGAAAGGTTGGGCTTAGTTTAGGCACTCACTCTTCAAGGCATAAGCAATTTATATTCCAGCCAGTTCGAAACTGGCTGGGAGAGAACGGCCCTATCGAAATAGGACTGTTCTTTGCGAGAACTCACACCTCTGTGATATACCCTCTGATACACACCTAAGAATCTCTGGCTTCTTTGGTGCGTGTTTCTTTGTTTTTGTGCACTGTGCGTGTGTAGTCACTGTGACTATGTCTACGTAGCCCTGAGGCATGTAGATTAACGTTCTTTAAAGATCGCACATAGTTTTTTAGGTAAGAGGAGGTGTGCCACGGCAGCCTCCGGGGGGAGTTAGGTAAAGTGGGTGGGTTGGGGGAGGGCTGGGGATTCTCCATGGGTATTTTAATTACGCTCAGTTCGTTAAGTCTTATGGCACCTAAAAATGGGGTCACTGGAGGGGCCCGGAGAAGTGTGTATCCGAACCTACAGATCTCACGCTTATGTGTGAATCCGGTCCATAATCTCTGAATCTGACTGTAATGCAGACCCTCCAACATGGAACACTCCACTCCTGATCTTCCAACTGTCGCTCACCTGGTTTTAATGAAGTAACGTTTTCTCTGCAACACAGGTGGTTACCATAGTAACTGACCGTTAGAAACGCAGGAGTAGAGCGTC
>WWET01000740.1:417694-449841 GCA_011038615.1 Limnodynastes dumerilii | reverse complement strand
GGAATAGGTCATGTTGGAGGGTCTGATGTTGTGTGTTGACATTCGGTCGTGACACTTTCTGCTCCAAATAAATTATAAAAAAAACTAACAAAAGATCATTTATATTTAGCACCACAATTAGACGTGTATTGCTGGTACCTACTTTATTGTTACTTTCTACGGGTTGCAGTTTCTATCTTTGATGTATCGTGCATTGTCTCTGTGCTATGTTAGATGCCCGCATCCTCCGTTGGCGTTAGGAGGAGAGTCCCCTCTGCTCGGGGCAGGCTGCACATTTTCCATGGCGCTGGGTTTGGAGGGTAATAATCTTATTCCTTTCATTTGCAGAGTTTGATTTTGATGCTCAAGGTCACCTGGAGATAGGGGAGGACTTGGACATTATCAGACAGAGGTAACACAGCACAGTGTCACCATGTTTACTGTCTTTATAGGATAATTATCTGCTGCTCTTAAACTATGTATGAGACACCTGAATGGAACTAGTGCTGTTGCCGTGACCTCAGGCACTTTCCAGCCCGAGCTCTTGTGTTCATTCTCTCTCTGCCGTAATCTGCCTCGGAAACAGGCGTCGGTGTTGCACTTAATGGTTGCTATTAATAGGCTGCTATTAAACCTCTGAATGTTTATGTCTCAATTAATCCCCAAGGGTTGTAGGAACTAAATATTTACTGGTAACAGAGGGTGGTGGGTGTTTGTTTGATCGTATTAATGACATATGGTGTAGAAATGAATATTATGTTGTTCCTTTGATCAGGAAATAGTCATTGGGCTTGATCCAAACTTAAGTAAGTGCTTGAAATGAGTTACTCCTGGGCTAAACCATGGTGATTGCAGGGGAGTCATATTTCATCTGTTGCAAACAGTATTAGAGTTGAGAGGTGATGTTTCCTATCCCAAGTCTAAATAACAGTGTGATAGTAACGCTGGTCAGTATCTGTGTGCAGTAAGCAATTCAAAGATATATCCCTGCATGCAAAGAATATAATTACCTTGACTCCCCCTGCAATCAACATGGTTTAGCCCAGGAGTAACTCATTTCAAGCACTTACTTAATTCTGGATCCAGCCCGAACTTATTCTTTATTTTGATTTTCCTCCATGTTCAGGCGCCTCTCGCACGTCTCCGGGAATCGCTGTTATTACCTCCGAGGAGCCGGTACCATGTTGCAGCATGCGCTGGTGAACTTTACAATGGAGAAACTTGTAAAAAAGGTAATAGTAATCACTATGTGTTTGGTCATTATGGCTGCATCAGATCCCCGTCGAAAAACGGCCCTATTTCTCTATGGCCGTTCTCTCCCAGTTCGAAAACGATTGCTTCTGCCTCGAACGCAGTGCTCTGAAAGGCCCTTCTATGGCCCTAACCCTCATTCCCCCCCACCCCTTCCCCGCAGCCTGACCCTAAACTAAGTCTCCCTTCCCCAGAGAATAACCCTAACCCTCCCCCTAAGCCTAAAGGTCCCCTGTGAGGTGAGTAACTCACCTCTCCCGTAGTCTGGCGGCAGCGGCGTTTCTGAAAATGAATGGGCGAGTAGGCCAGTCGCATACTCACCCATTCATAAAAAAAAATCTAAAATGGCTGCCAATCAAAATAGAGACAGCTGAAAAGGAACTTTCGCCTGTCGCTACTTCTCGTTGCCATCAGTGCGATGACTCCCACCGGGCTGCATCCAGGCTCCTAACCCGATCCCTTGTTCTGTCCCCTCACTTCTATCTAGACACTGAGACCTGCCTTCCATCTGTTGGTCTCTATCTACCATTGCTGCTATTGTACAACGTTTTATTCCACAAGGTTTTGCAGTACAAATAGAGCGAAATTTGTATTTCGGATATAGGAAATTTTCCTTCGTCTCCTATAAAACATTAAGCACACAAGCACCTAGCCTGTAATCAGTTGCATACAATATTTTTAATAATATTGGACCTAATCCAGAATTCACTGTGGATTCTGTGTGTTAGCCTCCATTGCAGAGGCTATTGTACAGAATTTACGATCCAGACTTCCGTCTATGCGAGGAGACTGCACACTATGTACAACAGTAAATAGTAACGTGTCATGTGTTACTGAAGTACTAGAGCACAGCAGAACTGGAGCAATTGTTGCATCACCAGAATATCTGCATCCTGACCCAGATCCCGCAGCCTTAGTGGGGAGTGCACGTGCCCAGCTTCCTGCCTTAACTTTTACAACTAAGTCTGCGGCCATACGGGTTCCCCCACCCCCGACCCGACATTTAAAGGGCTGTCCCCGCCTATATGGAGGGGATACAGCCATCCTAAATGAAGGGTCTGCCCCTTCATCGTTTGGTACGTCAGTGCTTACGCACAGGGAATATCTTGGGTGCGCATGCGCAGATGTTCCCAGACTGGGGAATTACGTAAATGACTATTGGCTGGAGTTTTGGATCCAGCCAATTAGCAGCAATTCATTGTCCACCTAGGACTCTGAATGAGACAAACATCAGAAACGGCTGCCATTTTATTTCCCTTTGTGGGCGTATTTCCGCAAGGGAATTTAACGATTAGACGCGACCTTCCGGCTTTTGGATCTTGAATAATGGATGCTCAGCCTGTAATGTCATGTAAGACGGGTATTGAAATGTATTGGTACAGCTCTGCACTCTTTTAGTGATGCCTTAATAAATAAAAAGACCAGACCGTGTGTCACACCCCCGGACTCCTCTACGCCCTTTGCTTTTCTTGAAATTGACTTTTATTTTATTTTCTCTTGTAGGGTTTTATCCCGATGTCTGTGCCCGATATGCTAAGAGGAGTCGTATTTGTGAGTTCAATTGTTTGCTTATTTTTTTTTTTTAGAATCAATTTTTTTTTTGTTTTTTACATCGCGCCACCCAATGACGTAACACTTTAAATTGGACTGGAGCCCTTCTGCCAAGCCTACAATCTATAGGGCACTTTCATAAATGAGGGTAAAGCTGGGCACTCACTGGAGTCTTTTCAGACAATTATCATGGCGATCGCATGATAACCGTCAGTTAGCTCGGACATCGTGTAGTATGTACGGCCCAGCAATGCTTTACAGTTGTGTGAGACAGCATGACATTGTGTGATTGGATTCTTGGGAGCTCCTAATTTTTGCAATCAAGGATGTCGGAAGAAATCTTCAGTGTGTACTGACATCCAATCTGAATTCAGTGTAACAATGCCCACTGCTTTTCCTGTGTATGGATGCCCCTGTGGCTGTGCATATTGTTGCAGCAGAGGATTAGGGGAACACTTTTAAAAAGATCCACTAGGAAATAGTGTAGTGAGTATCGTGTTGCAGGTCGGGGCTTAAAATCGTTAGTATATTCTATCCAAGATGTTGCATCGCTAGGAAATACTCCAGTGTGAACCCAGCTTAAGTGCTACACATTGCTAAATGGAAAAGCGGTGATTAGGTAAAATCAAAAAAGAAGAAAAAAAAACACCAGCGCTAGCTAACAGAGATCGGGAAAGAGGGTTAATGATGTATAGAATAATATAACCTGTACGTTTCATATTAAAGGGAAGGGGTGTGGCTTTCTGTCCGATGATCTGAATGCTGACCGGTTCCAAGCCAGCAGCATTCACTGATCAGCATTTCTGTACCAGCCAGTCATTACCATGACCCCTGTCTAATAGAATATTGTCATGTTTGTTCAGCATTACAATAACAGTAATGGACAGTAAAATTCGGCATAGGTACAGCAGTGCCGGGAAGAGTAAATGTCACAGTTGTTACCATGGAGATTAAATGTCGGGTCATTGAAAAGAGAACTTTCAGGGGTGCACCCGCGCCATAATTTTAATCCTGTCTTCAGTGTCATAGCCAACATTAACGACATTGGGCTGGATCCAGACTTAAGTGCTTGAAATGAGTTACTCCTGGGCTAAACCATGTTGATTGCAGGGGAGTCATATTTCATCTGTTGCAAACAGTATTAGGGTTGAGAGGTGATGTTTCCTATCCCAAGTCTAAATAACAGTGTGATAGTAAAGCTGCTCAGTATCTGTGTGCAGTAAGCAATTCAAAGATATATCCCTGCATGCAAAGAATACAATTAACTTGACTCCCCCAGAAGTAACTAGTTTCAAGCACTTACATAAGTCTGGTTCCAGCCCATTATGATGTTACCTGTATCACTGTGATTGCCAGTACAGCAGCTTCGTGCCTCAGGAAGAGCAGTATCCGGTCCCTTGAAATAGCCTGTTTCTATGTTCTGATAGCAAATTGCTGTCCAATTGAATCTGTGCTGTTGTTCTGTGTCCCAGGAAGGTTGTGGTATGCAGCCCAGTGCCCACAGCTCCCAGGTTTACAGCCTAGATCCAGCATCACACCCTGACCTACATCTAGCCGGGACCTCGGAGGTCGGCATTGCAGGTAACACAATACTTCCATGGAGACTCTGATTGTACATGTGCACAAGGCATGAATGACCCTGCTGCAGCGGGGAGTAGAAGGTACCTCTATTATATAACCAGCTTTATCCAAAGCTCAGACAACGTGATCAGCATAATGGCAATGCAGTGGCCCTGGACTAGAAAAAAATAAGATCATTTCTGTATTATTGGATCTAGGGCCACTTGAAATCCCTTTGAGTTGGTCACACAGTCTCTTGTATTGCAGGGTATTTTATGGATCATGCTGTACAAGTGTCTGATCTTCCAATCAGGTGAGCTGTATTCTGTGACCTTATGCTGCGCCCAGTCACCTTATATAATGAAGTTGTATCTTTATATTGTTTTGTTATCTATGTTTTTTTCTGTTCCTTCTTTGATAACTTCTATTGTATCTCTTGTTGATGGACACAATTGGAACCCACATATTTCCTTGGCTTTGCGGCTTGTCCTCTTAGCTCTTTAAATTTCCCCTCCTTACCTATAAACCTAGCCTTGGCTGGGGGAGGGAAGGAATGGACCCTGGCAATATCCTGTTTCCTGATTGTTACATACATAGAATCATAGAAAGTGACGGCAGATGACAGCGACATATCCCATCCAATCTGCCCAAAAGTTGTTGTTTTTTTTTGTATTTTTTAACCAATACTTTCCGTGGACCCTCTGAATGCGTTGAACTAGGAAGATTACATTGAAACATAGAGCATGATGACAGAAAAAAGCCTATATGAATCTCAATTTTGTTTAAAATTTAGGATATCCTTATGTTTATGCCAAGCATACACTTTGTTCTACTGTGTTACCTCTACCACCTCAGAGGGGAGGCTATTCCACTTATCTATCACCCTTTCAGTGAAGTAACTTTTCTGCACATCTTCTCTAAACCTACCACCTTCCTCCAGTGTATTTAGCAGGCCCTTGTGTTTGAATACATCTCTTCCTTTGGCTAATGTCCCCCTTCTGTACCTGTTTACACCCCTTGATATAGGCGAAATCTGCTATCATATCCTCCCTGGCCCTTCTCTGCTCCAAGCTATACATGGTTACTTCCTTTAGTCTGTCTCTGTATGTTTTGTTACACAGGCCATGCACCGTTTTAGTTGCTCTTCTCTGCACAGTCTCTAATGTAGTTATGTCTTTCATTTGCCTCCACATGGCAGCACCACCAATGGGTTAATCTCCCTGCTTGGAGCCTCCCAGGAAAGAAAAGAAGACCAGGTACATAAGCGTCACTTCCACTTCCTCCTGAGTCTTCTTTTCTTTCCTGTAGTGGAGCCAGGCAGCAAGCATCTGACTTGCCTTTCTCATTGCTTTGTTACATTGCTTGACTGCCTTTAAATCACATGAAATAATGACTCCTAGATCCCTTTCCTCCTCAGTTTCTAATGTATTTGGTCCCAAGTGCTCTTGTCACTACAGGCTCTCTGTTACCAGTACTCTGTTATCCATTGTCCCTCTTATTCTTTAGCTCTGATTGTTGCTTTATTTGTGTAACAGGACTGTTTGCTGCAGCACATGTTATAGAGCAGAGACTGAGACGGGACGTGAGACGTGGGGTCTCTATCGGGTTCACCATTTTACCAAGGTCCGTTATTCACACTGTTTGTTAGATCACTGTCCCCATCCTGGAGTATTGAGTATCGCTACAACTCTGTTCCCTCTCCAGGTGGAGATGTTTGGGGTCACAGCTAACGAGAATGGGACTGAAAGTCAGGAGTTACTGCAGGAATTCCTAGAAATCCAGAAAGAGATTTTCTCGGATCTCGGTTTACACTTTATGTGAGTAAAGTTCATTGGGCCTGATTCAGACTTAAGAAGGAGAGGAAATTTACTCCTGGGCTAAACCATGTTTATTTCAAGGGGAGTCAAGTTAATTGTATTCTTTGCAGACAGGGATATATAATTGAATTGCTTACTGCACACAGATACTGACCAGCTTTACTATCACACTGTTATTTAGACTTGGGATAGGAAACATCACCTCTCAACTCTAATACTGTTTGCAACAGATGAAATATGACCCCCCTGCAATCACCATGGTTTAGCCCAGGAGTAACTTTCCTCCCCTCATTTCAAGCTCCTTCTTAAGTCTGGATCCAGCCCATTGTCTTGTCATAGTGTTGTGACAGCTTGTGTAATCTCCTCAGGGTGTGAGTGATGCTGGATGGATTGGTTATGTCTGCTGATTTGGTCCTGCCATGCAAGAATCTTAAATTTAAAGGATTGGTTCTGTGTATACAGTGGCGGAACAAAGGAGTGATGGGCCAAAAATATACAATTCCCCCTTTCTGGAAAAGCATAGTGGCCAACTCCCTTTGAATATTAGGAGACTTTCTGAAGAGTGGGCGATCTCCCTGACTCACTGAAGTGTTCAGCAATGCAATGTCCCGGATGCTGATCCAGTTTCAGAAGTCATTGCGGTATGATGATAGAATTTAGAAATTGTGTCCTATTTCCCTGAATTGAGACCTATGAAGGCGGCCATTTTCATGGAGGCCAAGATGTAATGAAAGACTGGCCGTTATCTAAGACAACAGGACTTCAATAATGGAGACAGAAATGAAGAAAAGACTTGGTCTCTTGTTAATCAGCTGCAGTGTCACCTAATGTTTTTTATAAAGATGGAGAAGTCAGCGGATCTCCTATTCACAGTCTCCACAATAACACTGAAAGTGTTTATTCACTGATAATATAACAATCAATAATTACTGATGCTGACATTGTTATTGAGAAATAGTTTTCCTGGCAGAGCTAGACACACCCATGGGTGGAGCTATTCATAGGACACACCCCTTTGGTGGTACAGGACACACCATGCAGGGCCTTGACAGTACTATCGCAATCTCCCTGATATTCATAAGTAAGGTCTTGGAAGACGATGATGTCCGCGCCTTTTAGAGCTTTAATGTAGCTTTGTTCCATGGCCCAGCACTTCAGGGACCAAATTCTGGCCCGGATACCGCTGGACCTGGGGCAGATCACCATCGGCATTGCCAGTATTTCTACTCCTGTGTGTATCTAAATGCTTATGTCCCAGCCAACTCTGTTTGTAGGTATATGCCCATGGAAAGGGTGGTGAAGATCTTATTTTCAGTGCGGTGAATGGATACATGTTGTCTTTATACCTCTCTATAACTGTGAATACATACCCTCCATCATGACCCATTCCATTAGGTATAAAATACTCCGCTCCTCAGTTTCCAACTGTCAGTTACTATGGTAACCACCTTTGTTGAAGTTTTTTTTAAATATCAGTTAATTAATTTAAACCAGTTGAGTGACAGTTGGAATCTCAGGAGCGGATTAAATTGTACCTAATGGAATGGGTCATGTTGGAGGGTCTGTGTATATCTGAATACATCCTAGAACTGTCTTAATTATAGCCATGTGCAGACAATTGCCGTTCTGATGATCTTTATGACTCTACGACAGGGTTTTGGAGATGCCTTCTGAGGAACTTGGCCTGCCTGCCTACAGGAAGTATGACATTGAGGCGTGGATGCCAGGGCGAGGGAAGTACGGAGAGGTACATATTAGAGAGCGAGCGCTGTGATATTACAGCATGATATAGAACATAGATGACTGTGGGTGAATTAATGGAGTAGTGTCAGAAGGGGGCGCTAAATCGCAGCTATATTGAGCTTTTGATACAAGTGAGGTGTACAATGCAATGGGCTTTATATTATCTTTTTGGTTTTATGAACAAGGTTTCCAGCGCATCCAACTGTACTGATTACCAGAGCCGGAGGCTAAACATAATGTACCAGAGACCTGATGGCGGGTTCCGTCACGTCCACACAGTAAGTGTATACACATAAATGTATGTGGGTGGCTGTACAGGCAGACAGGATCACCTGATTAAGAGGCAATGCCAAGAACACAGCACGATCAGGATCTGCTCTTTTGCTTTCTAATAATTAAGATGATTCAGATATTTTCCATGATCTGTTTATCGTGCAATGCTTGTTAAGGCATCTGAGAAGTATTAATCCCACAATTATGTGCCATACATAAAGAGCGTTGGCGCTGTGGCAGTCTGTGTGTGTTTGTACATCTTACTGAGGCCTCTTTAATCCTGCAGGTTAATGGCACAGCTTGTGCTGTCCCGCGGCTCATCATTGCCATCCTAGAGTCCAACCAGCTAAAGGTGAATGTTTCAGACAAACTTTTTCCTGCCTTTCAATACGTTTCCTGTCCACTTCCATAATGTCTGAGTTTTCCTTACGTTTTACTTATTTTACTACCCCCGGTCCCTTCCTTGCCACCTTGGTTCCCTCGCCCCTTCCTTTATTGCCACCTTTCCTGTCTGTTACCCTGTTTTCTGTCTCAGCTTTCATTGCCAGTTCCTTGGTTGCTTCTTCGGCTTTCCCCTCCTTGTCTACAGCATTGACTATCCCTGCCTATTGCTTGTTTCCTGCTTTGACTCTCCTTACCTTTTCCTTGTGTATGATCTTGACTTTCTTCTTGTTTTCCTACTCTGCTCTAACTGTATTCTCCTGGTTTTCTGTCTCTCCTCTCCCCATATTCTCCTTGTTTACCACCTCTCCTCTCCCCATCTTCTCCTTGTTTACCTCCTCTACTCTCCACATCTTCTTGTTTATTGCCTCTACTCTCCCCATCTTCTCCTTGTTTACCTCCTCTCCTCTCCCCATCTTCTCCTTGGTTACCTCCTCTACTCTCCCCATCTTCTTGTTTGCCTCCTCTACTCTTCTCTGCTCTCCCCATCTTCTCCTAAAAATTTAAAAAGTTGTGATAAGAGAAGCGCTGGAATAAGAAATGAGCAATGAATAAAATTAAAGAACAGTACAAATCTTAGTAATAAACTCACAATAAAACATATGGCAATAATCTCATTGGTAGTAAAAAATGAATGGGAACCAGGTATACAAAGCGTGATATGTATCAATCAAATGTTCTGACCTAGTGACGGCACACAGGGATGAGTCCAACCGATATTCAGGGTGATATAAAGTTCTGATAAACAGTTCTTGATGTATTGGTCCTCCTCCAATACTTTGGTCTCCCACCAAGGATTGAAGAAAAACAACAAGGACAAAAGCACACAAATTAAAACTTAAATATTAAAAGGGGATTAAATCGGAATGGTAATAAAAAGTATTATATTAGAGTTAATAAAAGCTCTAACGCATAAGTGTCCTATTAAACTAAAGGAAAAAAGCAATATCAGGGAATGACCCCCGATAAATTTAAACCTCAAATATCAATGCATGCCAGCCAAGGTAAACGTGTTGAAACTTTTACTGGGTAAGATGCAGGGATAAAACAAAGATACAAAAAGATATTATAAATATGAAATATAATGGGCACAGGGTGACAATCGGAACTCTCCTACCCCGGTAACTGAAGAAATAGGTGCGGAGGGGCGGTGTTGACATACGTGCCTGAAAAGTTACGGTAAAGAGGGTGGGGGGGGCATTTAAATGAGTCTTTGAAGGCGCGGATACATAGAATCGCACTATAAAACTTAAAAAGTTGTGATAAGAGAAGCGCTGGAATATGAAATAAGCAATGAATAAAAATAAAAAACAGTACAAAAAATTCAACACTTTTTTTTGGAGAAAGGACGGTAGATCCGAAACGCGTCGTGATTCAGAGCCAGGTGTCTTCCGTCGGAATCATCCACCCGGTGTCTGCAGGTCTCCAGCCAAGCTGTTGGACGCACATTCCATCATCATTTGGCGTCTCCTCGTGCCTCCGGAGGTTTGGAGTTGATCCCCGTGGCGTGGACATCCCCGCGGCGTGGACATCCCCACGGGTGTCCGGTTCAAGTCCACCAGTAGACTCTTCAGTTACCGGGGTAGGTGAGTTCCGATTGTCACCCTGTGCCCATTATATTTCATATTTATATTATCTTTTTGTATCTTTGTATTTATCCCTGCATCTTACCCAGTAAAAGTTTTAATACGTTTACTTTGGCTGTCATGCATTGATATTTGAGGTTTTAATGTATCGGGGATCATTCCCTGATATTGCTTTTTTCCTTTAGTTTAATAGGACACTTATGCGTTAGAGCTTTTATTAACTCTAATATAATACTTTTTATTACCATTCCGATTTAATCCCCTTTTAATATTTAAGTTTTAATTTGTGTGCTTTTGTCCTTGTTGTTTTTCTTCAATCCTTGGTGGGAGACCAAAGTATTGGAGGAGGACCAATACATCAAGAACTGTTTATCAGAACTTTATATCACCCTGAATATCGGTTGGACTCATCCCTGTGTGCCGTCACTAGGTCAGAACATTTGATTGATACATATCACGCTTTGTATACCTGGTTCCCATTCATTTTTTACTACCAATGAGATTATTGCCATATGTTTTATTGTGAGTTTATTACTAAGATTTGTACTGTTCTTTAATTTTATTCATTGCTCATTTCATATTCCAGCGCTTCTCTTATCACAACTTTTTACATTTTATATTGCATTGGGTAGGGGTGTAGGACCCCTCCGTGATTTGAGCTGCTGCAGGTTTAGCGCTGTTAAAGTGGTATTCTTATTTTTTTCTTATTTTTTTCCCATCCTCTCCTTGTTTGCCTCCTCTACTCTCCCCATCTTCTCCTTGTTTACCTCCTCTACTCTCCCCATCTTCTCCTTGTTTACCTCCTCTACTCTCCCCATCTTCTCCTTGTTTACCTTCTCTACTCTCCCCATCTTCTCCTTGTTTACCTCCTCTACTCTCTCCATCGTCTCCTTGTTTACCTTCTTTACTCTTCCAATCTATTTATTGTTTTCTACCTCTACTCTCCCCATCTTCTCCTTGTTTGCCTCCTCTAATCTCTCCATCGTCTCCTGGTTAGCCTCCTCTACTCTCCCTATCTTTTCCTTGTTTACCTCCTCTGTTCCCTTCTTCTCCTTGTTTTCCGCCTTTGCACTCACCTCCTTGTTTACAGCCTTAGCTATGCCCACCTCCTCCTTGCCTACAGCCTTTGCTCCTCGTTGCTCCCTGCCTAGACCCTCCCCGTCTCCTCACTTACCGTCTCAACTGTCCCCGCCACCTTCTTTATTGTCCACCTCATCTCTCCCCATACAGTCCTACCATTTCCTTCTATAATCCATCCTGTTTATTTGTGCATCTCCATATAGGACGGCAGAGTGCGTGTTCCTGAAGTCTTGCAGCCTTTCTTAAACACTGACGTCATAGAGAAACCATCTTACACGCCACAGATATACATCGGGCCAAACCAGAGGAAATATGAACGGAAGATCTCATGACCTTGAGGCTGGAAGAGGTATCGGGATGATGTGGAATCGATGGAGGAAGCGATCACCAGACTTAGAACATATGTTGTAAATAAACTTCTTAACGACGACCGATTTCTTTCCTATACATAAATAGTAAATTATACGTAGGATAAGATTGTCCCTGGTGTCATTTCCTGACAAACAAAAACACATGAGACCGGTTCAAGCAGAGCTGAATTATCTCACAGAGTTCCTCAGCGACAGGAACAATGAACCGCATCCAGGCTTCTGTAAAGTCTGGCCAATCAAGACATGAGCTTGCGCCAGCTGACGTGACGCTTCTGTGCGTGATACTATGCATGGTCAGAACTGAAAAGCGTGCGCTCACGACCCATTCAGATCTACACAGAGCTGCAGCGGCTTATCTTCTGAGGGGCATGTTGAGGGTGAGAAGGGGTGGAGGAACGTAGTCAATATACGGTAAGGCCAATCAAGTGTTCCCGAAGCAGAGCCAAACGTTTGCTCCACCCCCAGGTCACATCATGGGACCAATTTTTTACTATGGTCTTAGGATGTGAGCGTTTCAACACATTACACAGGGGCAGAAATCACGCGTGTATTGTAGATGTGTTAAATCATTTCTACATACAGTAAAAAAAAAAGATTTATTAAAAATGTATTATATTGTTTGTTTATTTTGTGACATTTACATTCTGCCAGTGGCGCTGTGTAACCACACGTTATGTGCTGTAATTGCTTGCAATTTAAAGGCCTCATTGTGTGTGCTTATGCATCATGCAGCCTGTCCCAATTTTTCTAACACCTCTGCGGTGCACAGGATGTGGGTCCGCCTCTGGATCATCCCCGGGTGTTTTTTTGTTTTTTTTTACCTGAGCAGACGCATTGCTTGTGCACATACACTTGCTCAAAGTACTGTGAACAAAGCACAAATCCATTTGATGAAAAGGTCCGATTTGTGAGACTTACGACGCATGGTCTCAGTCACAAGGGGAGGAGTTCATTCTGCAAAGTTACTTAAGGAATCCGGACCAATGTTTCTTATGTCATAAATAGGTTTAGACTTGTAAGTTCTTGCCAGTTTTTACTCCTAGAAACATCACTTTTGGATTATGGTGTAGGGCAGATTTGGCCAACCTGTGACTCTCCAGGTGCTTTGAAACTACACGTCCCAGCACGCTTTGACAGGTATCAGCTATGGCCATGCAGTCAAAGCATGCTGGAAGTCGTAGTTTTACGACACCTGGAGAGCCGCACATTGGCCAAGCCTTCTATTTTGACCAGGTCCTATTGGTGGAACATTTCTTGTTGCTCCGCCCATCCACTGGCATTGCTGCACTTTGCTCTCTGCCTGCAGTACCCCAGCAGTGAATATCTTATCAGCATTAATCGCCCCAGCTGGGCTGAGTCTACATGGAGATAACCAGAGACAAATTGGAATCCAGGGTGGGTGGGATCAGCTATACACAAAGCTAAGGATGAGCACGGAATAAAGAACCTTAATGAGAGCAGTGCAAATACATAAGAATGTATTGTCAGCAAGAACACGTGTTCTGTGAAAGAGTTACAATCAAACACAACATCTACTGACTCGCACAATGCAATAAGGGGGTTTATAGTGTCCACTGTGCAATGCAGGTAGCCCAATAATGCAGAGAGCATCTACCCAATATAGAGAGCATCCTAGTAACTACCACACAATACTGAGTCACCTCCATTCTATTCAGTCAGTATAAAGCTTATGGTTTGCATCTTATCTATATACGGTTTTTACCTAACGTTTTACTAATAGAGGCTTACGGAAGTCCTGCTTGGTCTGAGGAGAGAGGGAACTCCTATACCGTACACGTTATGACTTGCCGTTGTACCTCAGTGCCTCTGTATAAATGTCCAGACACTGGATTGGACATCACATTGACCAATCTCCTCACTACTACTGGGGTGTGGGTCGCCGCTGAGAATGACCCTTTTTCGAGACTGTATTTCAGAAGATGGATTTACTGATATACTTCCTGCCCCACCACAGACAGGTAAGCGCCTATCCCTATTTACCCAACCCCAACCCTTATGCTTATTCTTACCATAGCCCTCTCTTCCCATTACCTTAATCCTTCCTTCTCCACAGCCTAACCCTAGACTCCCTTCCCTGCAACTTGACCCTAACATTCCAATCCCTGCAGCCTGACCCTAAGTCTCTCCTTCTCTCATCCATCCCTTCCCTACAGCCTAACCCTAAGACCAACCTACTAATATATATCCCCTCCTCTGCACTAAGCTGTTCAGGAAGTGTTGGGTCTGGTGCTGGTTCTGCGACGTGATTTCGAAATAGGGGCATATTCTAAAATACAGCCGACAATTAGCTGCCAGCTGTGAGTAAATATAAAATGTATGTTTGCAGCCCCTGATTCTGTATCTGACCAATCATCTTCTAGCACCCGTGGAACACACAGATATTTTGAATATGTATTTTCTAGGATAAACTGCCACCTTATTCCACAACACTTTACACATGGGAACAAGCACAGTAATGTAACAAGATTATGTACTAAAGGAGGGAGGGTCCAGCTCACAAGAAAAAGGGTTTTGTATGAAATTTTAAGTGCCAAGTATTGCCTAGTGATCCAGCCATGACTATACTAAGGTCGATAGCTAAGGACAGGCCTGGCCAACCTGTGGTTCTTCAGGAAACTGCACCTCCCAGCATGCTTTGTCATGTATTAGCTATTCCTATGCGGTTAAAGCATACAGGGGGTTATAGTTTCACAACACCTAGAGTCACAGGTTGGCAAGGCCTGCCCTGGTATATAACACCTCCCAATTGTCTCAAGTTGTAGGCTCCAATAATGCCAGAGCTTACACTTAAGCAGGCGGTGTCGAAGTCAAATCAAACTTAGTATATTCAGTGTGGGGGTAAGAACAAAGGATCTCTAAGAGCAGGAAAACACATGAGTGCACGCGATCGTATATTCACTGGCTTTTTAATCTTCTGATTCTGCTCGATAATATATAGGTTTTCATTCATATTTCCATACCGGCGCCATGTATGTTAATAAATAAAAGGTGTTTCAAAACCCTGAAAAATATGTTTAATCCCCAGGTTTCATTTAGCTATAATGCGCCGATCATCATCAGGATGTTATAATATTGTCATGTTTAGACTTGTAGGGTAGCTGCTTTGTTGTATTAGTGATGCTATGATTTAATAAAAGATCGCATATAGCATACGAAAGGTCTAGACATAGAAAATATATAATATCAAGGGGCTGATTCAGAGCTGCACTTACACCTTTTTTTTTTTAGGTGCAAGTGTAGACCTGAGCAATGCCATATTGAATGGCAAGAGAAGGCACATTTACATTGACAGCAGAATAGAATTAAGAGGTGAAGTTTCTTAGCTCAACTCTGTTTTATAGATTAAACATACTTTGCAGTATGTGAGTTCAGTGTGCAAAAGTAATGTATTTTCCCTGCTTGTAAAAGATTTAAGATTAATTAGCTCCCCTTACTTCTAAAAATGGTATAGCTGAGCTGTACACTTACTTTATTTTTACACATAGAAATACTGCATAGCTTTATGTTTCATCTATGAAATAGTTTTGAGCTAAGAAACTTCACCTTTTAAACAGGGGTTTATCTATGGGCCAACAGCACCCCTGGCAAAGTAAGGGACTGGCGCCCCTTCCCCCCCCCAGTACTCCCATCATGTGCCTCCAGCTCCCCCCCGCAGTAATAAAAATAATTGTAAGAATATTAGTAATAATAATATAATAATAATAGTAATAATAATAGTAATAAAAATAATTGTAAGAATATTAGTAATAATAATATAATAATAATAGTAATAATAATAGTAATAAAAATAATTGTAAGAATATTAGTAATAATAATATAATAATAATAGTAATAATAATAGTAATAAAAATAATTGTAAGAATATTAGTAATAATAATATAATAATAATAGTAATAATAATAGTAATAAAAATAATTGTAAGAATATTAGTAATAATAATATAATAATAATAGTAATAATAATAGTAATAAAAATAATTGTAAGAATATTAGTAATAATAATATAATAATAATAGTAATAATAATAGTAATAAAAATAATTGTAAGAATATTAGTAATAATAATATAATAATAATAGTAATAATAATAGTAATAAAAATAATTGTAAGAATATTAGTAATAATAATATAATAATAATAGTAATAATAATAGTAATAAAAATAATTGTAAGAATATTAGTAATAATAATATAATAATAATAGTAATAATAATAGTAATAAAAATAATTGTAAGAATATTAGTAATAATAATATAATAATAATAGTAATAATAATAGTAATAAAAATAATTGTAAGAATATTAGTAATAATAATATAATAATAATAGTAATAATAATAGTAATAAAAATAATTGTAAGAATATTAGTAATAATAATATAATAATAATAGTAATAATAATAGTAATAAAAATAATTGTAAGAATATTAGTAATAATAATATAATAATAATAGTAATAATAATAGTAATAAAAATAATTGTAAGAATATTAGTAATAATAATATAATAATAATAGTAATAATAATAGTAATAAAAATAATTGTAAGAATATTAGTAATAATAATATAATAATAATAGTAATAATAATAGTAATAAAAATAATTGTAAGAATATTAGTAATAATAATATAATAATAATAGTAATAATAATAGTAATAAAAATAATTGTAAGAATATTAGTAATAATAATATAATAATAATAGTAATAATAATAGTAATAAAAATAATTGTAAGAATATTAGTAATAATAATATAATAATAATAGTAATAATAATAGTAATAAAAATAATTGTAAGAATATTAGTAATAATAATATAATAATAATAGTAATAATAATAGTAATAAAAATAATTGTAAGAATATTAGTAATAATAATATAATAATAATAGTAATAATAATAGTAATAAAAATAATTGTAAGAATATTAGTAATAATAATATAATAATAATAGTAATAATAATAGTAATAAAAATAATTGTAAGAATATTAGTAATAATAATATAATAATAATAGTAATAATAATAGTAATAAAAATAATTGTAAGAATATTAGTAATAATAATATAATAATAATAGTAATAATAATAGTAATAAAAATAATTGTAAGAATATTAGTAATAATAATATAATAATAATAGTAATAATAATAGTAATAAAAATAATTGTAAGAATATTAGTAATAATAATATAATAATAATAGTAATAATAATAGTAATAAAAATAATTGTAAGAATATTAGTAATAATAATATAATAATAATAGTAATAATAATAGTAATAAAAATAATTGTAAGAATATTAGTAATAATAATATAATAATAATAGTAATAATAATAGTAATAAAAATAATTGTAAGAATATTAGTAATAATAATATAATAATAATAGTAATAATAATAGTAATAAAAATAATTGTAAGAATATTAGTAATAATAATATAATAATAATAGTAATAATAATAGTAATAAAAATAATTGTAAGAATATTAGTAATAATAATATAATAATAATAGTAATAATAATAGTAATAAAAATAATTGTAAGAATATTAGTAATAATAATATAATAATAATAGTAATAATAATAGTAATAAAAATAATTGTAAGAATATTAGTAATAATAATATAATAATAATAGTAATAATAATAGTAATAAAAATAATTGTAAGAATATTAGTAATAATAATATAATAATAATAGTAATAATAATAGTAATAAAAATAATTGTAAGAATATTAGTAATAATAATATAATAATAATAGTAATAATAATAGTAATAAAAATAATTGTAAGAATATTAGTAATAATAATATAATAATAATAGTAATAATAATAGTAATAAAAATAATTGTAAGAATATTAGTAATAATAATATAATAATAATAGTAATAATAATAGTAATAAAAATAATTGTAAGAATATTAGTAATAATAATATAATAATAATAGTAATAATAATAGTAATAAAAATAATTGTAAGAATATTAGTAATAATAATATAATAATAATAGTAATAATAATAGTAATAAAAATAATTGTAAGAATATTAGTAATAATAATATAATAATAATAGTAATAATAATAGTAATAAAAATAATTGTAAGAATATTAGTAATAATAATATAATAATAATAGTAATAATAATAGTAATAAAAATAATTGTAAGAATATTAGTAATAATAATATAATAATAATAGTAATAATAATAGTAATAAAAATAATTGTAAGAATATTAGTAATAATAATATAATAATAATAGTAATAATAATAGTAATAAAAATAATTGTAAGAATATTAGTAATAATAATATAATAATAATAGTAATAATAATAGTAATAAAAATAATTGTAAGAATATTAGTAATAATAATATAATAATAATAGTAATAATAATAGTAATAAAAATAATTGTAAGAATATTAGTAATAATAATATAATAATAATAGTAATAATAATAGTAATAAAAATAATTGTAAGAATATTAGTAATAATAATATAATAATAATAGTAATAATAATAGTAATAAAAATAATTGTAAGAATATTAGTAATAATAATATAATAATAATAGTAATAATAATAGTAATAAAAATAATTGTAAGAATATTAGTAATAATAATATAATAATAATAGTAATAATAATAGTAATAAAAATAATTGTAAGAATATTAGTAATAATAATATAATAATAATAGTAATAATAATAGTAATAAAAATAATTGTAAGAATATTAGTAATAATAATATAATAATAATAGTAATAATAATAGTAATAAAAATAATTGTAAGAATATTAGTAATAATAATATAATAATAATAGTAATAATAATAGTAATAAAAATAATTGTAAGAATATTAGTAATAATAATATAATAATAATAGTAATAATAATAGTAATAAAAATAATTGTAAGAATATTAGTAATAATAATATAATAATAATAGTAATAATAATAGTAATAAAAATAATTGTAAGAATATTAGTAATAATAATATAATAATAATAGTAATAATAATAGTAATAAAAATAATTGTAAGAATATTAGTAATAATAATATAATAATAATAGTAATAATAATAGTAATAAAAATAATTGTAAGAATATTAGTAATAATAATATAATAATAATAGTAATAATAATAGTAATAAAAATAATTGTAAGAATATTAGTAATAATAATATAATAATAATAGTAATAATAATAGTAATAAAAATAATTGTAAGAATATTAGTAATAATAATATAATAATAATAGTAATAATAATAGTAATAAAAATAATTGTAAGAATATTAGTAATAATAATATAATAATAATAGTAATAATAATAGTAATAAAAATAATTGTAAGAATATTAGTAATAATAATATAATAATAATAGTAATAATAATAGTAATAAAAATAATTGTAAGAATATTAGTAATAATAATATAATAATAATAGTAATAATAATAGTAATAAAAATAATTGTAAGAATATTAGTAATAATAATATAATAATAATAGTAATAATAATAGTAATAAAAATAATTGTAAGAATATTAGTAATAATAATATAATAATAATAGTAATAATAATAGTAATAAAAATAATTGTAAGAATATTAGTAATAATAATATAATAATAATAGTAATAATAATAGTAATAAAAATAATTGTAAGAATATTAGTAATAATAATATAATAATAATAGTAATAATAATAGTAATAAAAATAATTGTAAGAATATTAGTAATAATAATATAATAATAATAGTAATAATAATAGTAATAAAAATAATTGTAAGAATATTAGTAATAATAATATAATAATAATAGTAATAATAATAGTAATAAAAATAATTGTAAGAATATTAGTAATAATAATATAATAATAATAGTAATAATAATAGTAATAAAAATAATTGTAAGAATATTAGTAATAATAATATAATAATAATAGTAATAATAATAGTAATAAAAATAATTGTAAGAATATTAGTAATAATAATATAATAATAATAGTAATAATAATAGTAATAAAAATAATTGTAAGAATATTAGTAATAATAATATAATAATAATAGTAATAATAATAGTAATAAAAATAATTGTAAGAATATTAGTAATAATAATATAATAATAATAGTAATAATAATAGTAATAAAAATAATTGTAAGAATATTAGTAATAATAATATAATAATAATAGTAATAATAATAGTAATAAAAATAATTGTAAGAATATTAGTAATAATAATATAATAATAATAGTAATAATAATAGTAATAAAAATAATTGTAAGAATATTAGTAATAATAATATAATAATAATAGTAATAATAATAGTAATAAAAATAATTGTAAGAATATTAGTAATAATAATATAATAATAATAGTAATAATAATAGTAATAAAAATAATTGTAAGAATATTAGTAATAATAATATAATAATAATAGTAATAATAATAGTAATAAAAATAATTGTAAGAATATTAGTAATAATAATATAATAATAATAGTAATAATAATAGTAATAAAAATAATTGTAAGAATATTAGTAATAATAATATAATAATAATAGTAATAATAATAGTAATAAAAATAATTGTAAGAATATTAGTAATAATAATATAATAATAATAGTAATAATAATAGTAATAAAAATAATTGTAAGAATATTAGTAATAATAATATAATAATAATAGTAATAATAATAGTAATAAAAATAATTGTAAGAATATTAGTAATAATAATATAATAATAATAGTAATAATAATAGTAATAAAAATAATTGTAAGAATATTAGTAATAATAATATAATAATAATAGTAATAATAATAGTAATAAAAATAATTGTAAGAATATTAGTAATAATAATATAATAATAATAGTAATAATAATAGTAATAAAAATAATTGTAAGAATATTAGTAATAATAATATAATAATAATAGTAATAATAATAGTAATAAAAATAATTGTAAGAATATTAGTAATAATAATATAATAATAATAGTAATAATAATAGTAATAAAAATAATTGTAAGAATATTAGTAATAATAATATAATAATAATAGTAATAATAATAGTAATAAAAATAATTGTAAGAATATTAGTAATAATAATATAATAATAATAGTAATAATAATAGTAATAAAAATAATTGTAAGAATATTAGTAATAATAATATAATAATAATAGTAATAATAATAGTAATAAAAATAATTGTAAGAATATTAGTAATAATAATATAATAATAATAGTAATAATAATAGTAATAAAAATAATTGTAAGAATATTAGTAATAATAATATAATAATAATAGTAATAATAATAGTAATAAAAATAATTGTAAGAATATTAGTAATAATAATATAATAATAATAGTAATAATAATAGTAATAAAAATAATTGTAAGAATATTAGTAATAATAATATAATAATAATAGTAATAATAATAGTAATAAAAATAATTGTAAGAATATTAGTAATAATAATATAATAATAATAGTAATAATAATAGTAATAAAAATAATTGTAAGAATATTAGTAATAATAATATAATAATAATAGTAATAATAATAGTAATAAAAATAATTGTAAGAATATTAGTAATAATAATATAATAATAATAGTAATAATAATAGTAATAAAAATAATTGTAAGAATATTAGTAATAATAATATAATAATAATAGTAATAATAATAGTAATAAAAATAATTGTAAGAATATTAGTAATAATAATATAATAATAATAGTAATAATAATAGTAATAAAAATAATTGTAAGAATATTAGTAATAATAATATAATAATAATAGTAATAATAATAGTAATAAAAATAATTGTAAGAATATTAGTAATAATAATATAATAATAATAGTAATAATAATAGTAATAAAAATAATTGTAAGAATATTAGTAATAATAATATAATAATAATAGTAATAATAATAGTAATAAAAATAATTGTAAGAATATTAGTAATAATAATATAATAATAATAGTAATAATAATAGTAATAAAAATAATTGTAAGAATATTAGTAATAATAATATAATAATAATAGTAATAATAATAGTAATAAAAATAATTGTAAGAATATTAGTAATAATAATATAATAATAATAGTAATAATAATAGTAATAAAAATAATTGTAAGAATATTAGTAATAATAATATAATAATAATAGTAATAATAATAGTAATAAAAATAATTGTAATAATAATAGTAATAATAATAACAATAAAAATAATAAAATAACAAGTGAGAATAGTCTCAGAAGATTGATTTAAAAGAAAGATCCAAAAAACAGGTCTTCCACTGACCCAGCCCAGTAAGGAACCAGCCCTGGGGGACAAATAATGTTACATCAATGTCCCCTTTTGTTTGCTGCCATCAGGGCATCATAAAAGTACATAAATATCATGACATTGTTTTTCTCTCTCCCTTATCCCTTAGTCTCGGCCATGCCCCTGTCCAGCAAGTTGTCTGAAGAAGAAGAAAAGGTGAGATGTCTTGTCTGGAGACTAATGTTACATGCAGGGCATTTATTGTGAGGGTTACCCGCAATGTATAACGTTAGGTGGTACTTGTACGTTTAATTATCCCCGGCTTCCATGTATTCCAGGGTTGCTGACTTTTCATAGCTCTCCCTCAGGGAGATGCCGGATTGAAGCCATAGATGCCTGCAAGGGGGCGGGGCTTAATGACATGATATTTGCAATTGCGCCATGCAAATGGTTCCATCATTAAATGCCATCTAGACAGACTGTTGTATCAGGGAAGATGATTCCAGATGGTCACATACTATGCAAAGTCTCTGGTGACCAACATAACACTCTAAGAGGCGGGGATATTGCGTAGTGGACACGCTGACCCTCCAACATGACCCCTTCCATTAGATATACAATACTCCGCTTCTGAGATTTTTCCGCTGTCACTCACCGGGGTATAATAAATGAACTAATGTTTGAAAAACATTTTTCTCTTCAACAAAAGTGGTTACCATAGTAACTGATTGTTGGACGATCAGGAGCAGAGTATGTTGTACCTAATGGAATGGGTCATGTTGGAGGGTCTGGACATGCTTCCTGATAATCGAGGCTATCTCACTACCGCCCCCTGCCTATTATAATTGGAACAGCCCAGCGGCGGTTGGATAGTACAGGAATTTTGAACAATCCCACTATCAGGTCAATGCGTTTCTGGACCATCGTGTCTGTGTTCCAACAAAGTGGTTCTACATCTGGGCCAATCAGCCAGTTATTGACTCTTCATTACAATAATCATATAGAGAGCGGCCAGATTAAAGCATTATCTTCACAGTGATGATGTACCCCCAAGGTCAATGTTTAGCCACTGTGACCTTGGGGGTAGAGATGAGAGAATGTAGAAAAAGCCCTGTCCTTTACCTGTACAGATATGGGCTCTTCCCAAGGCTGGTAGGTGCACAGAGGTGGATAGATCTCCGTCTCCAGGCATTTTCTTCCCATTCCCTTGGTGGAATTGATCTGGTTTATCTTATACATAGTGTGGACTGCTCCAGAAGAAGACACTAGCCCTCAGGGACCTGTGACGTTGGCTGGAAAAGACACATTAATTCTTGATACTCATGTACACAGCTTGTAGGACATACAAAACCCCCACAATGATAATGTCTTATAGATGAACAATTGACTAAATGACCATTTTAGGGTATATTTGTGTCCTAATGGTGATGCTATATGCTAAGCAGTGACAGCAACCACAGCCTTTAGAGCTGAGTAAAACTTGCTTCAATCTTATATGTTCTAGAGCCTATTGAGATAAGATTAAAGGTCAATAACTCTCAAGACATATTATTAATGCATAACTGACAAGTAGCTAAATTGATCATGTGACATCAACAATTTTACAGGGAATATCCGGGAGACTCCCGAAATTTGGGCAGTTCTCCTGTAGTATCCTGGGAGAGTTGGCAAATCTCCTGCAAGTCCCGAGCCCCTGTCAATCTCTATTTTAATCCCTAAAGTTACAAGGGATGGGTGGGGCTTGATGATGTCATCAAAGCCGCTCCCACCCTTGGAACACTAGGGATTATAGTAGTGAATGAAAGGGGACAGGGCTTAATGACACATTTTGCATAACTCGCGTCAGGAAGCCACACCCCCATATCGGAACCTATTCCTCCCCTCTGAGGTCTCCCGGAGTGAAGAAATAAAAAGTTGGCGACCCTGCTAGTATATGGTGTTCCTATGTGTCTGAATGCTGAAGTGCTGATCCGGAGGTGGGAGAACACCAGCTTGCGTAGCGTATATCTCAGCGCGAATTTTCATTGCTCATGTTCAGAAACGAAGTGCAGACAATCACGCCCCACTCAGACCTAACTTGAGCTGCGGCCGCAGCTTTTAGCTGACATTCTCTAGTATGTACGCAGACGAGAAAAAAGCACAGTTTGCGTCAAAGCATTTGCACCAACCAAAGGCCATGTCTAAGCCAGGGAGCTGACACTCCACGACCTATTTGTGACCCTCCCGTTATAATTTCTTCCTTCGAACGCACTGCTGACGTCATGAAATCGCTGCTTTGTGCATTGTACAGGTGTCAAATATTTTATAGAAACAGTCATAAAAAAATATATTCATGCTTCATTTTGTTTGTAGACTCATCATCTTATATTGATTTAGTGCATTCACAATGTGATTGCTGTGCTCACCCTATGAATAAGCTCAGTTTCAAGTACACATTAATGTATTAGCCTGCACTCGCACCACATATATAGTGATATGACTGCACTGAGCTTGAAGGCATTGGTGCTGATCCAGACCTACGGCCGACGCACTAGTTACGTGAGCGTAACTATGCTGTGCTCTGTGAGCCATGGATCTAGCGTCTGCAACTACAGCGTAGTTATGATCCAGACCTAGTTAAGTGCTTGAACTTAGTTACTCCTGGGCTAAACCATGTTGATTTCAGGGGGAGTCAAGGTAATTGTATTCTTTGCATGCAGGGAGATATCTTTAAATTGCTTACAGCACACAGATACTGACCAGCTTTACTATCACACTGTTATTTAGACTTGGGATAGGAAACATCACCTCTCAACTCTAATACTGTTTGCAACAGATGAAATATGACTCCCCTGCAATCCACATGGTTTAGCCCAGGAGTAACTAAGTTCAAGCACTTAACTAGGTCTGGATCCAGCCTGAAGGGACGGGCAGCTCCGTAACTAGGCTGTAGTTACGGAAGCTGGGTGGGGGGAGGGAGGGAAATTAGGAAGGGAGGGCTGGGTTACGATGTGTTTCCTGACGTAATTACCCCGTTACGCCGGCTGAAGTTAAGGTAACCAGTGGGCAAGTACGCTGGGACAGGGGGACTGTCAGGGGGGGGGGCTTATAAACTACGCTGGCTGTACTTACGAAGTACGGCACAGCATAGCTCTGGATTGTGAGCGTGCGCTGCATGGCGTACTTGCACAGTCATCCAGCGGTACCGTTGCATGTGCTTTGGATTGCATGCGTCCTGCTGGGGCTTTGTTTGGCACACGTGCTGCCTGCTGAATTCTGTGTGTCCTCTGGATCAGTCCCTGAGACTCAGATGAGTTGATAACACAGATATATCTGTATGTCGTATGAAAGGTAACATGATATAACATGACATGACGCGCTCCTGTCTCCGTAGGTTACAACATGCATCATGGAGGTTCTCGCAGAATCACTATCTTCATCTGGCCCAGACGGAGTCAGCAGCAACTGTATCCGAATACTCAAAGAAGGTTGTGAGCAGTCTCTTTTTTTTATTTTACTGTCTCTCTCTTTACCCCCAGACTCTCACCCTGTGTGTTCTCGCTGTCTCTGCACCACCCTGGAACTCTCAGGGTCAGATTTGCTAAGCTGCAAGTTTGGAAACGTGGAGCTGTTGCCCATAGCAACCAATCAGATTCTATATCTCACTTTCTTTTTACATAATAGAGAATGTCAGCTAAAATCTGATTGGTTGCTATGGGCAACAGCTCCACTTTTCCAAACCCGCAGCTTAGTAAATCTGGTCCTCAATCTGTGTAATAAACCGTAAGATCCGTTTGCAGATCCACACGTCGGTGTGAACAATTGGGGAACCCCTCCCATAGCTTGCATGGAGCTAGGAAAGTAGGATTTCCGCTCCGCTGGATTTGCTTTATGGTCGCGCGATTGGAGCATGCAGAGGAAAGGGACTGCTAAGATTGGAGTCCCAGGCCCGGAGAGAGGGGGGGCAACCGCTGATACTCACCTCAACTCTCCTGTATCAGGTATCGGCGGTAGGAGACAAATGAGTCACTGTCACCAGTCTCCTACTGCTGATGCCTGCAGCTGGAGAGATGTGGCAGGATGCACAGCGGGCCTGACGCTCCTGGAAGGACACCCTGTGCATCAGCCCGCTGTGACTCACAAGGCGCTGGAAACAGCCTGCAGAGGACATGCTGTGAATGTAGGGGTTCTCCACACACTTACTGAGCCTTGTGTTTGGATTTTACAGATGAGCGACTGATCTCCATCCTGCGCCATCAACATCTGCTCAGAGAGTTACAAGATCTGACCCATCGAGGTAAATGGCCCCAAAGTAGTTCCTGTGTTTCTGCTGATGGCCTATATCCCAGCTAAGCCTACTGCCAAAAACACATATTGATATCCGGGCCTGTACTTATGGCAGGTGTTATTACCATAGTAGCAGGGGGCATGTGGGCCGTGGCGGGTCATTGGCCATTGTGAATGTTTTTCACCCTTGTAGAGTAGACTGGGGCCCTTACTCCATATTGTGATGGACGCTGGACATGTGTACTTATACGCCTGCATTTATTATAAACACAATGATATCTTCAATGTATTTGCCTGTAACACCAGTGCACATGAGCAGCCGAAGGGGCAGTATGGAAATTGCATCAAACCGAATAGAGGCCCATAACATATACGTCCGGAGTTTAGCGATTTTTACTACTGCGCATGTCATTTTTTAACGTAATCTACGTATCTTTTTCTTGCGTAGATTGCGTAAATGCGGGTTTTTCTTACGTAGATTGCGTAAATGCGGTCTTTTCTTACGTAGATTGTGTAAATGCGGTCTTTTCTTACGTAGATTGCGTAAATGCGGTCTTTCAGCAGTCCAGTACTCTGAATACGGGCCTGAATTTGATGTGTTTCCAATAAAAGCAGTAGAAGTAGAAGTAGGACGTACCCCCTCTATAGTCCTTATCAACGCTACACGTTTACCCATGCAACACATACAAATTTCAAGGAATTCTCTAGAACACCAGTAACAGGCCAACTCCTGTGTTCCACCCAATTTATAAACTCTAATATATCTACATTGAATATTACTTTGTGTTTCTAGACTACTTTTATTTTATTCTTACTGGTTAGTACTTTCTATGTCTGAACTACCTCTGTATTAGTCACATTGGTTAATACTTCCTGTGGCTGGAGTACCTCTATATTATTCCCACTGATTAGCACTTCCTGTGTCTTAACAACAACTTATTATAATATAATCCTTTCTCTGTATTGCCAGTTTTATTATTACTGTTATTATTAATTATTATTATTATTATTATTTACCTAGTCAGTAGTTTTTCTCTCTGAATAATGTCTAGAAACACATATTTGTACTTACTGGTTCTAGGTCAGTTGTTTACTATTCTCCCTGGCAGTGCTTCCTGCTTTTGGGATACATCCATTTTGTTGACATGATAATGTCTGGGAAAATTCCACATTTCATTGAGTTCTCCTGGACTTCCAGAACAATAGGCCAGCCTCCTGAATCCCACCCACTCTCCTCCTAGTCGGGAGTACCTCTATACTAGCCACCTCATCCACACTTATTTCTTGACTACCATTTAAAAAAAAGGCCTTCATACTAACACTTCCCATTAATCTTCCTCTCTTCCACCATCGATTGCTGATATCTCAGACCTTTACATTGTTACCCTATTCTAGAAAATTTGTCTTTAGATTATATTTGTACAATGACCACTATTTACCAGAAGATCATTTATGTTCCGCAAAATTATATTTCTAATATCCCTAGAAAAGTCAGAGCAGCATGGGGACAAAGACAGCAGCGAAGAGGATGAGCTTAGAAAGAGAACCAATGAGTCTCCTATCCCTGCCCCCAAACGAGCTTTGGGATCCAAGAAGGGATCCGATGATGAAGAAGCCAAAGAGATTGAGAAAATCGAGAAGGTGGAGATCATGGAGAATAAACATGGCACTTCCACTGAGGAAAAAGCTAAAGAGCTTCTTGAGGAAGAGGAGGACAAGAGAAATGCTCCTGCGAAGAGGTTCGAAGGTCAAGAAAAGAGATCTGGGAAAGAGGTCCGAAGCGATGGAGCGAAGAGGAAGGACAAAAAGAATTTTAGTGAAGAAAGTGAAGAAGAGAACTCAGAGGAGAATGAGCACGAAAGAGGCCACCACGGGGACAATAATGGGTGGTACCACAGGAACCACGAGGAATGGGAAGAAAAGAAGCGGGGATCAAATAGGAGGATGGCAGAAGATCCCAGTCAGGAAGAAACTGCCCAGTTTGAGTCCGAAGATAAAGGCATGAAATACTTCAACACCAAGACTCACATGCAAGGTTATCACGGGGAAGAGAAGAGGCATATCCACCACCCGGAAGAAGGTGACGCGGACAGAGAAAGGAACTACTATGGTCCGGAGGAAGATGAGATTGGAAGGGAGAGACACCACCACAACGGGAGACCAGCCAACTACGAGCAAAGAGAAGAGGAAGAACAACGAGAGTTGGAGGAGATGGAGGAACGAGAGGAACACAGAGCTCAGGTGAGAATCCACATATGTCATTGTAAAGGACTTTATCAAATATGATACGCGGAGGTCAGATTTAGGTGGACACGTGCATGAATTAGTATAGAGAAGTTGGAATGATTGCAGGGATGAGGAATAGGTTTATCTGAGAATTTATACTGCTATAATAGGTATTATTGGGCCAAAAAGAGATACAGAGTTCAACTATGATAATACAATCTAGATAAGCTGTACTTTGCAGGAGTTTATATTTATTACACTGCACAAACAGAAACAACCTCTCTGATTTCATTACAGTTCTGTTTGCTGTAATACCAACTTATGATTATTGATTAGAGAGACTGCTGAACTTTAGTAACTGTAAAGTAATGAAAAGATCACCAACAATAAACCAGCTTATCACCAATACTTTGCACTGTAAGCTCTGAAATGAGGAGTCAACCATAAATTAGCACCGGTTATATTCTTGACATAATATATGAAAGATTGTAGTTAATTAAAATGTGCATGTCACCAAGTTACAGTAAAGTCAGCCATCTTGTGGAATAAACCAACATGAATTTCCCATCATGCACTTGGTGCCTCTTAGTGTGACAATACTTTTAGTCCCTAGCGAATAAATGAACTCTGTATCAGATCTAACACAAAATGGCTGACTCATTGTGTAGAGGTCAACAGATGCACTCTGTGAAGCCAGAAATGACCCGTTGTCATGGTGATCTGTAAAAATGGGAATTGTATGGCAGATTTGGATAACCATGTTTGCCCAAATTTATTGGTCCATTAGGAACGGGATATCCAGGAGGTGGAGGAGGAGCTAAGGAAAGCGGCTGAGCGTCTGCAGGAGATTCACCAAGGCTGAGAGATGAGGAAGGATATTTTACCCTCTGTCTTCCAAACTATAACCTGCACATGCCTTGCACGTATACTTGTATCTTGTATATATACGCTATTCCCTAGTGTTCTCCCTTATGCTTCTGACTGTATATGGTTTTAAAGATAATTGATGGGGAGGAGGGAGGGTTAGGAGACTAAAGTGAAGCTTTAACTTGATGATTTTGGAATTAGGAGTCGACATGTCCATAAATTAAATTATTTTCCGTCTAGTTCTCCGAAGGTGCCTGTTGGTAGGACTTCAAGTCACAGTGTATTTCTTTTGATCGACTGGTCATCTATAAGCATTCACTTCTTTGCATTTACAAAAATGGATTTGTTCATTAATAAGGTTAAAATTAACAAATTTAGGCAGTGTTAGCTGAGGACAGAGGAACAGAGTCTTGGTTTGTTTGATAGTTATAACCAGCAATTGTACATATTTTGAAGGGTACACGTAAAATTCCAGTATCTGCTTTATGGTTCTTTTCCTGTCTTGCTTGGAGAACTGAATAAAAATGAGAAATTTGAAGTCCTCATTTCTTATGGATTGGTTATGATGGGGGTAGAGTTAGTAGAGGTTCAGATTTGGCCGGTTGAAATCAGTAGATGGATTGAATTCGCTATCTCACACTCGTCTACAGGAGTAATCACATAACAGCGATAGGTTGTTCGGGTTCCATTAATAGACACCCCCATTATAGTTCCTGGCTCCCTGATATCTCCTTTGTCACAAGTCAGCTGACAGGGCCTGGGTACGCACTGTAAAATAAGATTTGTTGCTGATCTGTCTCTTGCATGGTTCCGGTAACGATCTCAGTGATATAGAACGGTCGTCACATTGAGGGGCATCGTGGGAGTGTTCTATGGTGGATTTGGGTTCCTTTTGAAGGACCTGGTCCACGTGTGAAAGTAAAGCTGGAAAAAACTCGGTGACCCCCTCGTAGCCTGAAAAAGAAATAGAGACAGCAAAACATTTATGAGACCACGTATGGAACACAATTCACACTACAGAACACTTAGCTATCTGGAACATCATTGCCTCATGACGTGCTATTGTTGCTATTGTGCAGCACAAAGCAAAATGTACCGGCAGTAGGGTACCGCTGATGTCTGCTGCTGCAGTGCTAAGTTAAGTATCAGCAGACACCATCTGTCTCCAGGCCAGGGACATCAGGCCCAGTTTTCCCCTCCTGATGGTGTCCCTGTAAATACTAACCACTGCATGCCAGACTCCACTCCCTGCAGCCTGACCCTAAGACTCCACTCCCTGCAGCCTAACCCTAAGACTCCCCTCCCTGCAGGCTGACCCTAACTCTAACCCTTCCCTTTCATGACCCCCAACCCTTCCCCATTGCCTAAACCTAAAAGTGGAGAGTGTACATTTAGTAAACTCTGAGACCATATTGCTCACCGGAGTTCTGCTGGAGTTACCGGACGCATGTCAGCACTGATGCTAAATACGTAAAGGAATAAATAAATAAAATACCAAATAGGCAACTAAGACTTTTGTTGTTTCCAGTGTCTCCCATACAAAGAGATGGTCATAAAATTCACACAAAAATAATTACACAATAAACAAGGGACTGATTCCAGAGTGGAAAATAAGAGGAAATCAGGTGGAAAGTTACACCTGGGCAAAACCATTTCAAGGGCAGTCGAATGTTATTCTTTGCATGCAGGGAGAATATTTGCTTTTGCTTATTGCACACTGATAGTGACCAGCGTTACTATCATACTGTTATTTAGACTTGGGATAGGAAACATCACCTCTCAACTCTAATACTGTTTGCAACAGATGAAATTTACCTCCCCTGCAATCACCATGGTTTTGCCCAGGTGTAAATTTTCTCTTCTCTTCTAGAAGAGCTTCACCTTTGTACTTCATATTGGTGCTGTCTGCCAGCTGGTGTCAGTCGTAAATGTGATAACCAGCACTAACAACACACCTGGAAAGGCGTTAACATCAATAACAGCGCAGCGACCAGATTGTGTGTCCACTATCAAATCCACACCAAAGAGTGACATTCCCAGAGCCTCCTGCAGGCCCTTCACCACCTGTTTCACCACATCATCCGATGGAGGAAGCACCTCTGGGCACAAGGATGCCTGCAAAGAGAGAAGAGCATCCTTAAAAAGAGCCTTTGCTCAATAGGGATGTGCTGTCAGCGAGCCATGTTTTCAGCACCATCAGAGAAGCAAGTTCCTACCCACAAGTCCCTGGTGGTACATGGATCCTGCAACCCAGAATATAACATAAATAAATACATATTTACTTCATTACACCTCCCAACTGTCCCTATTCTTCTGATTCGTAGGTCACACAAGGGGTGGGGTTTGTGGGAGGAAATGGGCGGAGTTTGACTAAATATATCCATTTTTGGAGTTAATGTTGGGTGCAATGCCTCATTGATAAATTAGGAAGACAACAGTCATTGGATGATTATCCTACTATGCTTTCAGAATGCACGGACCTAAACGTCAGTAAAAACAGAACAAGGTGGATAATCTGCTCTCTAAAACACCTCTGATCACACATAATCAACTCACTCACTTGTAACCAGTCAATTATGGCCCCTGATTATCATACAGTGCAATCAGAGGCAATCTGCAGCACTTCAGGTGTCGTGCTACTACAAATGCAACTACGCCGCCCTCTTGGATGTGGCAGGAACTTCTTGAAAGCGGTGGTAAGGTACAGAATGTGGAGATGGTGGCAGGGGGTCCCTTCTCCGCTACCTAACAACAGGGACAGGCTGTTGTTAGGTAGCAGAGGAGGGACCCACCATTTAGGAATATTGGGGGGCTGGAGACACATGATGGGGGATACTGGGGGGCTGGATACACAGGATAGGA
>WWET01000740.1:396161-411882 GCA_011038615.1 Limnodynastes dumerilii | reverse complement strand
TTTTTTTCCTCTCCCCCCTCCTCTCTCTGTCTCTCTCTCTCTCTCTCTCTCTTTCCTTCTCTCCCTTTCTCTCTCTCTCTCTCTCTCTCTCTCTCTCTCTCTCTCTTTCTCTTTCTCACCTACTTTCTCTCTCTCTTCCTCTTTTTTTTCTCTCCTCTCTCTCATCTCCTTCTCATTCTTCTTCTCACCTTCTCTCTCTATCCTTTACTTCTCTCTTTGTATATCCTCTCTCTGTCCCCTTCTCTCTCTCCTTCTTTCTTTCTTTCTTTCTTTCTCTCTCCTCTTTTTCTCTCCTTCTCTCTTTCTCTCTCCCTATTTCTCTCTGTCCTTCTCTCTCTCTCTTCTTCTCTCCTTTCTCTCTCTCCATTTCCTTATTTCTCTCTCTCTCTCATTCTCTCTCTCTATCTTCTCTTTTTCTCTTCTCTCCCTCTCTCTCTTTCTCACCTTCTCTCTCTATCCTTTACTTCTCTCTTAGTATTTCCTCTCTCTCTCTCTCCCCTTCTCTATCTCCTTTTTTCTCTCTCTTCTCTTTTTCTCTCCTTCTCTCTCTCTCCATCTCCTTCTTTCTCTCTCTCTCATTCTCTCCCCTCTCTCTCTCTCTCTCTCTTTCATTCTCTTCTCTTTCTCTATTCTTCTTCTCTCTCCTTAAGAGCGTTCGGCCTTTAATCTTCCTGAACGTTCCAAATATAATTTCATTGAGTTAGATCTGCTCGGTTGGCGTTACAACAACATCATTCCATGTCACACCATTATCATATAGCATGTGGCCCCACCACCTGCTGAATCTGCCAGTGGCCCCCTAGCGTCGATTTATGGACCGGCTCTAGTAGTCTGACGCTGTGGTCGGAACTCCAGTAATGGAGTTTCATTAGCTGATCGCTGTATGATCTTAATGTCTGTGCATGTGAGGGGAGACTACTCTGAACGGAGGACCTTTCCTTACATTTTACACACCTTCCCCACAGAAAATGGGGTCGGTGCGTAAATACAAATCGTACGTACGTACTGTACGATTGGCACACGGCCTCCTACCACCATGGCGGGTCACCAACAAGACTTCTAGCGCGGAAAATGCCACATAACTTAATTGTGGATCAAGACCTATGTGTTTTCCATCTATGTTCCATCTGCAAATGCAAAGGATATTAATTATTACTAGGAACCGGAGAACGGTAAACAGAGCTAAGCCGTGTGCTGATCGTGTCCTATTGCGTCTCTTTAAAAGGCAGGTCGATTGTTTCGCCTGTCACGTGCTTTGCACGGATGCACCAGCCTTAACCATAACCATTAAATACAAGGCTAGAAAGACAATGTCAGGAGCTTGATAGCCAGGTGATGTAATACCTGTACACAAAGACACACCTCAAGAACTTTGCTCCCTCAGTCAGTGTGACACAGCTCCTGTACCCACTCCCCATCCCTCACCGGAGATAAGGTGTCATTAAACCAGGGAGAGGACAGACACAGCCTTGTGCCCACAGCTACTATTACAGGTCACAACCGTACTAATAGCTAGGACTGTCCATAGGATAATATGCTACTGGATTATGTCACCTTGCTTGTATGTCTGACTGTTAACCCATCCCAGCCCCTCTTGCTTTCAATCACGTTCATTATAACACGGGATGTAGTTGCCGCTGCGGTAATGCCATATTCGACAATGATACACCCGAAGCTTATCAATGCCAAAGGCTTTTTAATAAGGATTATTTCTAAATCAGAATGGGAACGTGTCGGAATGTTCCTGGTTAGGGTAAGGCTGCAGAGAAGGGAGGGTTAAGGTTAGCCTGTGGGACGAGGATAGTTAGGGGTAGGGAAAGGTTAAACTGCAGGACAAGGATGGCTAGGGTTAGGGAAGGGTCAAGGTTAAGCTACGGAGAGGGTAGAGTTAAGGTTAGAGAAAAAATGGCAACTTATGCACGCGCCATTCGTAAGTTGTCTAACTTTATTAAGTCTGAACACGGTCCCCTGTGTCTATGTCTGAAAGCCATACTTGTTTTATCTCCATAGAGATTTTGAAAAGGAGACACAGGTAGGTTTAGATGAGCGTGTGCAAAATATACTTAGCTGGCAATTCAAAGATAATGGATTAATAAGGGTTAGTATAATGACACAATGTGTCTGGTATGCATTACATTTAAACAAGTTCCTGAATATGAATTGTTTAATGTACAAGTCTACACATGTATAAATAAAGGATTATCACATGGTAACGTAGCGATCTAGATCCTTACTGATGGGAAAAGTGAGCTTGTCTCTGGCCAGTGCAACAACATCACTGCATTTATTCATCAACTCGACACACGGAGGGGAGAACACAGCACTGACCCCTGCAGGACACAAAAGGTAAATCGATTAGCGCCTCATTCTAATGGTCCTACCTTAGTTCATCCAACTTCCCTGTTCTGCGAATGGAATTTTGGATACCATAATCCAGACGTTAACCTCCGCAAGGGAGGCTAACATATGGATTTAGCCCTTAAGTCTGGATCAGGCTCATGGTCCTTGTTGTAGGTTATATGGACCCTAATCTAGCATACTGTGTCTCTTCCTGACCTTGGTTGCGAGTCTCCAGGCTGCGCAGTAGGTGGTATGATTGGAATCGGTCAAGCAGAGTGTGCAGAGCAGGTAAGGGATCCAGGAGGATGGTATAGGGGTGTGTGTCCAGATACACCTATGAAACCCAAACAAGAATTTGTACTGCAAAGATCTAAATAATGAAACTAAGATAAAAAAAGAAGGTATTGCTATGAAAACATAAGCAGATGATGGCATTATCATCACTAGAATGGCATGGGCAGAAGCCATTGCTAACATAGCTAAGATCAGCATCATTGGAAAGTAAGGGCAGCAGACATTACTAAGGACTGGATCCAACCTGTCAGTCCCCACGGAACTGTCACCCATCTCTCTCGTGCGGAGATTTAGTGGCTTACACTGGCATAAGGCAGCTTTAAGTCACACGAGCGGATCAGCGGTCCGTCCAACCACTGAGTCGCTGGTAACCCCTTATTCCCACCCACACTGTAAAATTAACTGTGGATCCGGCCCTAGGTAAGTAAGAATAGCAGACCCTCCAACATGACCCATTCCATCAGGTACAAAATATTCTGTTCCTCAGCATCCAACAAGCAGATACTATGGTAACCACCTGTGTTGTAGAGGAAACATCATTTAACTCCAGGTGAGTGACAGTTGGAAGCTCTGGGGCAGAGTACTGTGTTCCTGGTGGAATGGGTCATGTTGGATGGTTTGGAATAGACTTTACTAGATGAGTAAGAATAGCAGCCGTCATTAGCAAGTAAGGGCAGTAGACATTACTAGATGTGTAAGAATAGCAGCCATCATTAGCAAGTAAGGTCAGCAGACATTACTAGATGAGCAAGAATAGCAGCCACCTTTAGCAAGTAAACACAGCAGACATTGCTAGATGATTGCAGATGACAGTCATCAATGGCAAATAGGAACAACAGACATTACTAGATGATTACATTTGACAGTCATCAATGGCAAGTAAGGACAGCAGACATTACTAGATGATTACAGCTGACAGTCATCAATGGCAAGTAAGGACAGCAGACATTACTAGATGATTACAGATGACAGTCAGCAATGGTAAGGACAGCAGACATTACTAGATGATTACAGATGACAGTCAGCAATGGTAAGTAAGGGCAGTAGACATAATAAGCAAGAGCTATAGACAACATCAGATAAACAAGATAAACAACAAGAGTGATAAGCAACACTACACCTACAGTAATAACAGTAACACTAAACAAATACTGTCAGTAGACTAGTTTAATAGACTGGTAATGGCTTTCTCTACATCTTAAGGGTGTCCATGGGACTTGCAGTCCAGTCTTAGATTGTTAAAGGCTTGTATCAGTAAAAAGTGTTGCCAATGTGGTCAATGATCCTTGATCAATGGTTGCTGCCGACAAAAATAGAGGGGATTTTACCCATCACCCAGACGTACTTTTGTGTAAAGGCTGTTTGTAAAAAGGCGCTACCTCTGTAGACACAGTATGAGATTGATTCCTACAATTCATGTATTTACAGGGAATTCAAAATAATTTCTTAGAGTCTTATATGATATAATAAAATATTCTTTATTCAAAATATATTATTTCTTATTAAAAATAATTTTTAGATTGTGAAAGGTGTTAAATGCCTATAGAATCGTGATAATGTAATAAGTAACCCATATCTCCCAACTGTCCCTAGTTTAGCGGCACTGCCATGATTCGCAGCCCACAAAATGAGCGGAATTTATGGGAAAGTGGGCGGAGTTTTATCCAAACGGTGTGGGCGAAACTGGGACAAGGTTTATATTATCCCACTTTCAGGATTCTAAATATTAGGAGCTATGGTAATCTGCAAGGTTCAGAGTATTATATAATGATTTCAGTTGCTACAGTGACAATAAGCAATGTGACGGTGATACATGCTGTGTGTACGTGACAGGTGCACTTTAACATCAGTTACATATTTATCTTAAATATATTTACACATTTAAATAGTAAGGAAAGGGTGTGTTTCAAATTTACAACCTACTTTCCCATAAATCATTGTGAATAAGCATAAAGATTTTTTGCTGTATAACTTACATTACTGCAGGTTTGACGACTTTTGAAAGCTTCCCTTTCGTGTCATTAAGCTCTGCCGGTACAGGGGCAGAGCTTAATGACACGATTTATGCAAATCCCGTCTCAAAACCCTGTCCCCTGACCATGAATGGATGTTTTCATAGTATTACTAGGGTTGGGGGCGGAGAATGATGATGCTAATTGCATCATCAGGTTCCGCCCAGTCCCTAGTAACACTATGAATGATAGGGTTTCTAGGCTGGGGGGCGGGACTTTAGGCTGCGGTTTGTATGAAACCACAACCTCAAGCCACCTGTGGGAGCTTTTCCGGCTCTCCTTAGAATCTGGGAGAACTGCCCAAATTTTGTGAGCCTCCTGGATATTCTTAAGAGCGGTAAACTGGGTCTTTTATTATGTCATTATGGTACTGTAATTCTGTAATATATTCTAATATAGTATAATACAGGGAGGCTGACATGGCTTCACAATTATCTCCAGAAAGTGGCTCTCCACCCAATCACTCTCCACCCAATCACTCTCCACCGTTGTTATCGTTACCTGAAGCTTTTGTACGAGGTGATGTGAGGCCAGGTCTTGACCAGCCTCCACCAGGAGGTCAGACAACTTGTGAATGATCAGATCAAATGGCCCTTGGCTATTGAGACATTTGTTGAGGTCAACCTGAAGAAGAGATGTCACAAACTAAGCCCAGGAGGCACTTGTACAAAGGAAACAAGAAATGTATCTTAGATGAGTGGTGAACATAAATAGTCCGATCTGCACAGGTCACACATGGGGAATTGGAGGCGGAAGGTGTGGAGCATTCAGGGTTCCAGTTACCCCGAAACCACCTTGGCCTAGAGAAGGGGGGCTTAAGAACTCCGATACAGTAAGTATGTTTGATGGAGGTTGGTCAATAGTCAACCCGAAATATCTTGTTGTGATTAGTAAAACATTTTACCTCATCTTCTGAATTCTGTCAGTCACATGACTTCCGCAAGCTGATTGCGGAAGTCAGGTGGTTTTGCGCTCACCAGATGTTCCACAACGGATCTCTTATTAACAGGGTTTTATATAGCACCATCAGATTACATAGCGCTTTACAGAGAGTATTTCACATTCACATACTAAGTTCCCTAACACAGACACACATATAAAAAAATTAGGGCTAATCTATTCAGCAGCCAGTTAACCTACCAGCATGTTTTTGGAGTGTGGGAGGAAACCCACACAGACACAGGGAGAACATACAAACTCCACCCAGATAAGGCCTAGTCTGGGAATCAAACTCATAGTGCTGTGAGACATAAGTGCTACTCACTGAGCCACTGTGCTTACATCATTGTAAGTCTCTTAACATCTGCCATTTGTGTTTCATAGTAAATATCTGCCCTTGATATTGGAGCCTCTCGGATGCTCTATCACTATCTAGTACATGGTTGCCGACTTTTGGCAGCTTCTCTCCGGGAGATCCCGGAGAGAAGCTAGCGACGCATGCAGGGGGCGGGGGCTTAATGACGCGGGTTATGCAAATCGCGTCATTAGGCTCCGCCCCTGGCTTGTACGGACCTGTTTTTCTTGGAATAGGGGTCGGGACGGGGCTTGATACCGCAAATTGCGTCATCAAGTCCCTTCCTGTGCCTAGCAACACTAGTATACTAGTGTTGCTAGGCAGGGGGCAGGACTTGAGGCTGTGGTTTCAGTGAAACCACGGGCCTCAAGTCACTTGCAGGAGATTTGCTGGCTCTCCCGGGATACCGGGAGTACTGCCCGAATTTTGGGAGTCTCCCGGACATTCCAGGAGAGTCGGCAACCCTGGTCTAGTAACACCCAGAAGGAAAAGCATGAGGTCTGTTTACAGAGATCTCATAAAAAGATTACGAAGTACTTGGAAAACTCACCTCTGCTACATCATAGCCGTGATTCCTAGAAAAACACAGAACCAGAGAATGAACCTCAAATGAACATAAACAGAAGACCATAAACCAGAACAGTTATATATATCAAGAAAAAACACCAGTTCAACAATGTGCAGAATGCTGGAATTATTCCATTATACAAAAGTAAATGGCAATACATAGAATTTTAACATCCACGAACATGGACAGAACTGAGACATGAAAACACCTTTATTGTTTTATATATAATCACAATAGGCTGGATCCAGACTTAAGTAAGTGCTTGAAATAAGTTATTCCTGGGCTAAACCATGTTGATTGCAAGGGAGTCATATTTCATCTGTAGCAAACAGTATTAGAGTTGAGAGGTGATGTTTCCTATCCAAAGTCTAAATAACAGTGTGATAGTAAAGCTGGTCAGTATCTGTGTGCAGTAAATGATTCAAAGATATATCCCTGCATGCAAAGAATACAATTACCTTGACTCCCCCTGCAATCAACATGGTTTAACCCAGGAGTAACTCATTTCAAGCACTTACTTAAGTCTGGATCCAGCCCAATATTTCTCCCAGAATGTTCGGCAGACTCCTGAAATTTAATCATTGCTCCCTGGAGACCAGACAAATCTTCTGCATTTGGGCTAGATGATGTCATTTAATCACTGCCTCAAGTCCCACCCATCAGAGCTGTGATTCAAAGTGTTACTAAGCCCCACCCTAACCTTTAGTAAGGTTGTCGATCACAGCTTTAATAGACAGGGGGTGTGACTTAAGGTAGTGGTTTACATTAAATCACATAAGCTAGCCCTGCCCCCATACTGTTATCTCCCCCCTCTGAGATCTCTTGAAAGGAAGAAATAAAAAAATAAAAATAAATGAAATATCGGCAACTATTGGATAAATAGTCCATACATAGTCCCTGGTATAGATTGAGCATTGGGAGACTATTTTATGGTCTGTAATAAAGGCTTAGATTATTGGGTCTGGTGTGCATGAAATTAGGTTAAAATTAGGAAGTAACTTCAGACCTGCTCAAAAATTCCCAGCCAGCCCTGTGTCTACCAAATGTAATGCTCTCACTCAAGGTAAACAGCAGACATCGTAAACCTCCAGACTGATAAGATGTAACCGCTTCATGTCATTAAGGTCAGTTCCCCAGAAGTGATAATCACATACATGGAACCAGCATTTTTTGCGTCACTCAGGAGGGTTGGGGGGGATATGTATCAAAAAGAGGTGTGCATAAAATAAGAAAGGATTTTAAGAAATATTTTATATATATTATCAATAGTCAGTGCTTTTTTTGTAAGAAAAAAGGTGTCAGAACTCACATCCACTCACGCGCGACCATACAACCAATCGCAAGCCGAGCAGTGCCATCATAACCAGCGTGGACGAAGTAGGCAAGTATCGGACTCGACACACAAGCAGCCGCATGCACCGTTTTAATGAAAATCCGTGGAAAAAAGGTGCCGGAACTCAGTTCCGGTGCGTTCTATCGAAAAGCACTGTATATAGTGTGTCATACAATGAAGAATATGTACACAGTAATTGTACATGCTCTTTAATATGAAGAGGTATGATTAAATATATGTACAGTAATGATATATATACTGTGTCATACAATGGTGTATATGTACAGTAATGATATATATTGTGTCATACAATGGTGTATGTGTACAGTAATGATTATATACTGTGTCATACAATGGTGTATATGTACAGTAATGATATATATATACTGTGTCATACAATGGTGTATATGTACAGTAATGATATATATATATATTGTGTCATACAATGGTGTATATGTACAGTAATGAGATATATATACTGTATCATACAATGGTGTATATGTACAGTAATAATATATATATTGTGTCATACAATGGTGAGTATGTACAGTAATGATATATATACTGTGTCATACAATGGGGTATATGTACAGTAATTATATATATACTGTGTCATACAATGGGGTATATAATGTACAGTAATGATATATATATACTGTGTCATACAATAAGGTATATTATGTACAGTAATGATATATATACTGTGTCATACAATGGGGTATATAATGTACAGTAATTATATATATATACTGTATCATACAATGTGGTATATTATGTACAGTAATTATATATATACTGTATCATACAATTAGGTATATTATGTACAGTAATTATATATATACTGTATCATACAATGTGGTATATTATGTACAGTAATGATATATATACTGTGTCATACAATGTGGTATATTATGTACAGTAATTATATATATATACTGTATCATACAATGTGGTATATGTAGTACAGTAATGATATAAATACTGTATGAAACAATGATGTATATAATGTAAAGTAATAATATATATTCTGTATCATGCAATGAGATATATGCACAGTAATTATATATATATACATCAATGTATATAATGTAAAGTAATTATATATAGACACACACAGTCACACACTGTTATGTGAGAGGGGTATGTTCTGTAATTCTATATATAATGATTCATACAATAACATAAACATATACACTGTCACTATGCACAGTGTCATTCAGGTATACACCTAGAGGTACCGTACCTGTATGTAGTCTATCATATCATGTAACACATTGTACCAGCAGAATGAATGATACACGTATTATAAATGCCTTCCCCACCTGTACACAGAACACCTGTAATGTGGTTGAAGGTTATAAGCTTTACCTGCATAGTTCCTCAAATATGTGGAAATTCAGTTTTCTTCTCTTTTTCTCATTCAGGCAGACTCCGATCCTCTTCCTGGTCTGCAGGGCAGGCATGACTACGGCACCTGCTACCAGTCCCTAAACTGGAAACCAGTCCGCTCACTTAGCACCAGTCTGCTCCAGTCACCTTTGACCTGCCCCACGGCATTCTGCCTGTGACAAGGGGCAGAACTGGGTATAATGCACACACTATGAGGCGGGAAGGCGATCAGCTGATAGCCATAAATATTGATCAGGTAACAGTAACCAGGGCTATTGTGTGTGTGTGTGTGTGTGTGTGTGAGAGACACTCCTTGTGGTGACTGCTACAGCAAGGACTGAGCTGACGGGTAATGACCGGAGATGTGAGGCATAAAGTATGTGCTTGTTATTGCTGCAAAGTGAACTTCTTCTTATGGCAATGTGTGACTTACTGGACAGCAGTTGGATGAGGGTATAAGGAGAACTGGGCACGTCAGAGCCTGCAACACTTCATATTTCTTATCTGAAAGTAAACAACTTCACTCTCTGGAAACGCCAAACTCTTGTCTGCACCTTGGCAGCCTGGGGTATGAACGTATACAGGTCCCAGGGCCATTTATGGGACAGGGACCCAGTATTGATGTAATAGTCCTGGGACTGTGGGTTCTTAGTAAAAAAAAAAGCGTCCGTATTGTGATCTCAACGATCGTTAAACGTCCTCTTTTCGGGAGCCTGAATCCGGTCCTGTGTCACTAAGAGCTGTATTGAATGCTCTGCATAGGACTCGCCTGAGTATAGGGGACAGATCCGAGGCTTTTACTATAACATGCCAAAAATGTGGACAAGCCAGTATTTCCTAGAAGTGCAGTGTGTATAGATGTGCGGGGCGTCTCACAACAAATGACATGATCTCAGAGTCTTTTCTCCTACAATGATCATCTAGGGCGCAGGGGGGTGTATGTAGCTGTCATTTCTTAACATGTTTACTGTATTTAAGACATAGTGGTCTGTAGCCAGAAGGACGCTGCCGCTATGATCGTAACTACATCCGCAGCGATCGCTCCTCTCGCACATACAGACGTCCGTCCCCAGGACCTTAACTTAAATGTTACACACTAGTCCAATACAAAATGGGGGCCGTATTCGCCCCGGGAGAGGGGAGTGTCAGGGGTGTTGGTGGGTGTTACCTTGCACCGTGCATGCGTATAATTGCGTACTTTTAAAAAACGGTTCTCTGAACACGGCCCTGGGTCTGGTGCATAATGAAGCGGAGGGGGTCCACGCTATGATAGGTGGCTTTGCGAAGTAGACATCCAAAAGTTAATTTTTATCCCTATTTCGAATAGCTACCATTTTAGATTATTTTGTTTTATTAATGGGTGAGTATGGGGATTTGCATACTCACCCATTCATTTTCGGAGGTGTCGACACACACCCATCGCAGACCTGCCGCAGGAGAGATAAGTAACCTCTCCAGGGACTTTTTACTGTTAGGGGGAGGGTTAGGGTCATGCTTCAGGGAAGGAAGGGTTAGGGTCGTGCTGCAGAGAAAAGAGGGTTAGGATCAGCCTGCAGGGAAGGGAGGGTTAGGGTCATGCTGCAGAGAAAAGAGGGTTAGGGTCAGGCTGTGGGGAAGGGAGGGTTAGGGTCAGGCTGTGGGGAAGGGAGGGTTAGGGTCAGGCTGTGGGGAAGGGAGGGTTAGGGTCATGCTGCGGGGAAGGGAGGGTTAGGGTCAGGCTACGTGGAAGGGTGGGTTACGGTCAGGCTGCTGGGAAGGGAGGGTTAGGGTCATGCTGCGGGAAAGGGAGGGTTAGGGTCAGGCTGCGGGGAAGGGAGGTTTAGGGTAAGGGGTAATAGGATTAGGGCTGTGGAAGGGGAGGGTTAGGGTAAGGATTAGGGAACTAGTTGGGGCTACTTACCATTCAGAGCACAGTGTCCGGTGCTCCGGGGATTGATTGCTTTGCCTCTTCAAAGTATAAGCAATCCATTTCCCAGCAAGTTCAAAACTGGCTGGGAGAGAACAACCCTATCGCAATAGGGCCGTTCGCAGCAGGGACCCACACCCGTAATGAAGGATCATACATAAGGGCTTAGCCAGGCTTTTACTGTACAATTAAGAAACCTCCCCCTTTACACTATAGAGTAGAGACGCTGTATGTATGTATCGTCCCACCCAGCCATCGGAAAGGCTTCCAGCACAGAAGCCTGGACCACAAAAAAGCCCTGAATCTATATTTTTTTTGCCTGGACAAAACCAGGAATAATAGCATAGACCTGGCAGCTGTTGGCGTGTACAAAATGCATCATACAAACTTGAGCAGTGAGTCATTCCATATCCAGATTCTGATGTACTATAATAGCACAGAGTAAAGTCTAAGGTTTAGCTAGGGTTTCAGAATTGATGCCAACCACAGTGGTTGCCATAGGTGCCACAGCTATGGAATCCAGCGCACTGACTCACTCGCTAAGGCATTCCATGTCTTTAAATGGATGGAATTTTATTTCACAGAAAGCATGCAAAAGCAATCAGTATGAGTTCTGTATGACCTATAGCCCACATCAAATGATTACTGCATTAAATGACGCAAAATACAATAGTTGTTAACAAATAACATTGTTTCCAAGGGTGTATTATGTGAGTGTGACAGGGTTAACTGATAGGCATTCTTCCAGAGGAGAGATTGTGGACAGAGCTGAGGAGATAGAAGGGGCAGAGCAGAGGAGAGATTGTGGACAGAGCTGAGGAGATAGAAGGGACAGAGCAAAGGAGATAGAAGGGACAGAGCAGAGGAGAGATTGTGGACAGAGCTGAGGAGATAGAAGGAACAGAGCAGAGGAGAGATTGTGGACAGAGCAGAGGAAATAGAAGGGGCAGAGCAGAGGAGAGATTGTGTACAAAGCTGAGAAGATACAAGGGATAGAGCAGAGAAGATAGAAGGGACAGAGCAAAGAAGAGATTGTGGACAGAGATGAGGAGATAGAAGGGACAGAGCAGAGGCGATAAATGGGACAGAGCAGAGGAGAGAGCAAGGACAGAGTGTTCTTTACCAATAAAGATAAACAACACATGTTCGAAACGCGTCAGTCCTTCTGCAGAAGGGGTAAGCTCCAGATACCATTTGCATTGTTGGCTGCTTCTCCCGGGACATTACCATCTAGTTAGACAGTGGGTCAGTCATCCATCAGGTTTCGGTACAGAAGGGACAGAGCAGACGAGAGATTGTGGACAGAGCAGAGGAGAGATTGTGGACAGAGCAGAGGAAATAGAAGGGGCAGAGCAGAGGAGAGATTGTGTACAAAGCTGAGAAGATACAAGGGATAGAGCAGAGAAGATAGAAGGAACAGAGCAAAGAAGAGATTGTGGACAGAGATGAGGAGATAGAAGGGACAGAGCAGAGGCGATAGATGGGACAGAGCAGAGGAGAGAGCAAGGACAGAGTGTTCTTTACCAATAAAGATAAACAACACATGTTCAAAACGCGTCAGCCTTCTGCAGAAGGGGTAAGCTCCAGATACCATTTGCATTGTTGGCTGCTTCTCCCAGGACATTACCATCTAGTTAGACAGTGGGTCAGTCATCCATCAGGTTTCGGTACAGAAGGGACAGAGCAGACGAGAGATTGTGGACAGAGCAGAGGAGAGATTGTGGACAGAGTTGAGGAGATAGAAGGAACAGAGCAGAGGAGATAGAAGGAACAGAGCAGAGGAGATAGAAGGGACAGAGCAGAGGAGAGATTGTGGACAGAGCTGAGGAGATAGAAGGGACAGAGCAGAGGAGAGATTGTGTACAGAGCAGAGAAGATAGAAGGGACAGAGCAGAGGAGAGATTGTGGACAGAGCAGAGGAGAGATTGTGGACAGAGCAGAGTCTAAGAAGATAACACCTATTAGCACATGAACTTACCTATTGGACTTCTACTCAAGTAAGGTACAATCTATACCTGGCACATAATTTTTATGCGCCGTAATGCAGGGCTGGCGTGCTGCCCCGCTGCCAGCGATTGTGGCTAAAAGGGGGTTCTTGCTATCAGCCACTGCCGCAGTTACACAGAACAGCTGATAGCAAACCTCCTTTCAGTTGTCCTGTATACCTGCTGCAGCGACTGATAGCAGAAACCAGATTGCTTTATGCAAATGAAGCTGATGTGACATCAGGTCACGCCAGCGAAACAGTAAAGAAGAGAGCGTGCGCTGCGGAGGGGAGCAGCAGACGGAAGATATCAAAGGTAAGTAACGTATAAACTGGGGAGGCTGGAGACATGAATGTGGAGTTACTGGGAGCTGGAGAAATGTGAATGGGGAATACTGGGAGCTGGAGACATATGATTGGGGAATACTGGGAGCTGTAGAGCATGATGGGGACACTGGGAGCTGAAGACACATGATTGGGGAATACTGGGAGCTGGAGAGACATGATGGGGAATACTGGGAGCTGGAGAGACATGATGGGGAATACTGGGAGATGGAGACATATGAATGGGAATACTGGGAGCTGGAGACACATGATGGGGGATACTGGGAGCTGGAGAGACATTAATGGGGAATACTGGGAGCTGGAGACATATGAATGGGGAATACTGGGAGCTGGAGAGACATTATTGGGGAATACTGGGAGCTGGAGACATATGAATGGGGAATACTGGGAGCTGGAGACATATGAATGGAGAATACTGGAAGCTGGAGTCATATGAATGGGGAATAGTGGGAGATGGAGACATATGAATGGGAAATATTGGAAGCTGGAGTCATATGAATGGGGAATACTGGGAGATTGAGACATGATGGGGAATACTAGAAGCTGGAGAGACATGATGGGAAAAAATGGGAGCTGGAGACACATGATGGGGGATACTGGGAGCTGGAGACACATGAATGGGGAATACTGGGATCTGGAGAGACATAATGGGGGATACTGGAAGCTGGAGACACATGAATGGGGAATACTGGGAGCTGGAGAGACATAATGGAGATACTGGGAGTTGGAGACATCTGATGGAGAATACTGGGAGGACCCTTCTGGCATCCCTCTATCCTCCCCACCCCTCCCGCTTTTACCCCACCAACTCTCTCCTCCTCTTTCTGCCTCTTCTCTCCTTTTACAATTACATTTGACTTTGTATTGGATTACCCTGTCACCACCATATTTTGCCCTGTATGTTGTATTTATTTTATTGTATCCTGTATGTAATGTATATATTCTATGTCTTGACGCATGGTGCTGCGGATACAATGTGGTCCCTTATAAATTAAACATTATTATTATCATTATTAATGAAAAAAAATAATAATAATAAAAAATAACAAAATGAAGGGGAATTTGTAACGGTTTCTGCCGTTCTGCGCATGCGCCGGGCATATGTAGCCCGGCTTAATTGATTTTTCAGGGAGCCCTGGATCGGGCGTCCGTAACCACAGTGTAGTTATGGACTTAGGGGCAGACAGAACCGTAACTACGCTGTAGTTACGGAAGGTAGGCGGGGGGAGGTAGGGAAATTAGGAGGGGAGGGCTGGGTTAGGGCAGTTACGATCCTGTGGCCGGCGTAATTACCCACTGTGACGCTGAAGTTAAGGTAGCCTTCAGCCGGCGTAACAGTCTGTAATTATGCCGGCCACAGGGGGAGTGCACCAGAGCTACGTTGGCTGTACTTACGGACAGCGGCCCAGCGTAGCTCTGGATCAGGCCCATTGAGCTGAACATAAGGTTAAGTGTAGTTGGAATGGGTTACTTATGTGTTTCTCTATTTCAGGTGGAGAGTGTGATCGCAGACGGGCGTGGATTGTGGGAAAGTCTTACTTTTATTGGGTATGGCGGGCTGTAGCTCAGGTGCGCTCCACCACCATATGGTTGGATGATAGATTGGTTGTGGTTTTGTGGCCTGGGGTGGGAGCTTCTGTTGCACCTCTTGTAACAGACGATCTAGGTCTTTGGACTTCCGGATGCATTGATCATTTACTCGGAAGGAAATTATTTAGTGCGTTTGACGATGTGGGATTTGGAACGTTCTATGAAACGGGATATCTGAGAAATACAGGTGAAATTTCCGTGGTTGCCAGTTTTGTGGTCCTGTATGGTTTCCTCATTTGTGATTGGGCTGTGGACGTTTTAAAGATTGAAATAAAAAGGAAGAAACTGTATTCTGTTATTGCAAATTTGTGTCGAAGAGTGATGGTTTGTGCATGCTACACATAAATGAGGTATAATGATACACATTTGTATAGGAATGACAGGGTGCATCTAGCAATGGAAGGAAATGAGTTGTTTATTAGGGATTTGACAGGGGCCTTGGGTCATATTTTGGTGGAGGGTACCTTTGCTGTGGCAGTAGCAATGGGGGATCAGCAAAGGTGTTTTAGTGCATAGGGGAATTGGGAAAAAGGGGGACCGGTCTGGAATCAACTCAAGCCAGGATGGATGCACGGACCCTGGGTCCTTAGGTTTGCCACCTCCTGGGTGCTGGGGTGTGCAGTTACCAGCGGGTCGAGTGTTCTTACTGGAAGACCAGTCAGTGGG
>WWET01000740.1:362200-386599 GCA_011038615.1 Limnodynastes dumerilii | reverse complement strand
TATAGAGCTCTTTTAGACCCCTGAATGATACCTTATAACATTATATGGCTTCTATACGTTTCTGGTACAGGGAACCCATTACCCCAATAAGATCTTTGCTGTATTTGCAAATGAACAAATAGATCTGAGCAACTTCCATTTTGTGTATTCAGTTCTTGGCTGTAGCAAGAGATGAATTGGAGACATGTCCTAAGTGTTGCCCTAGTCCGGGCCTGGCCAGCCTGTGGCTCTCCACGTGTTGCCTGATTTGCCATTAGGCTTCAGCCTAGGATGCAAGGCATTAGGGGGCACCATCAAAAGGGACTGAAGCTTGGATGCATGAAATAAGTACATTGTGTAACTCGTTTTTATCCAAACAACTTGAAAATCAAAAGCCACCCTACTAGCAGCTACACCCAGGGGAGGAAGTGTTGCTTCTATTTAAGCATATCGGCTTCTCCGCAACAATACACATTCTCTCTTCTTAATACTTTAAAGGTCTCCGCTCCTGATGTTGATTGTGGCTGGTAATGGAACCTCCTCCAGCTAAGAAAGCCAAATCTTTCATCCCCCCTCATGACGATCTAATCCCCCGGGCTCCTGCTCCAATGCCCTTATTACCTCTCTTTGTGGACAGCAGCTTCCCGCAGGATGAGGCTCTACTTATCCCAGGAATAAAGTGGAAGAGGCCAAAGGTATATGAACAGAATTCAGATCATTGCAAACCCAGTGTCATAAGAGATGTCCTTCACCCTGTATCTTCCTTACAGGAGATCTGTGACCGCCCCTGCTTTATTGTAGATGGAGCTACCAGGATGGACGTCTGCCAGGGTAACCTGAGTAAGTCTGTCCATTGATCGCTTACGCTGTACGGATTATTGCCAAAAGTACAGGGGCCATGAAGAGTAACAAGACCATTGTTTATGGAGCCGTTAGGTTATGCAGCAATTCTGAATGCTTTGCTTATTGGCTTAGTGTAGTTTAGGAATGTTTCTTTGCTTTATGACTAATTGGTCCTTTTTTTACTTAAATAACTGGATACAAAAGGGCCGTATTAACAGATCCGTGTTTTATAATTACGCAATTATACGCTCACAAGTAGCAAAGCGACACCCACCAACACCTATAACACTCTCCCGGCTGTGCAATCGTAGACTTACACCTCCATAGACCACTCTGTTCTCTACGTGTGTACTTATGTGCGTATATGTCTACCGTATGTGCGATTCTTTATAGCCACGCCTTCTAGCGTTCATTTAAATGTTCCCCCCACCCACTTTCATGTGAATTTTCAAGAACGTATTTTTTACGCCGCCCCTCTGTACGTAATGTCCCCAAGTGCGATTCACATGTCCGTGCCTAAGGCACTTACAAGCATATATTCTACGTAAATAAAGTTACTACTCATGCGCAGTTCATCCCATCCTAAAAATACGCACAGAACGCCACGTGAAAACGGATCTGTAAATACAAAACCCTCAAAAAAAACGCAGGGGTCCGATTATCCCATCAATCAGGATTCCCGATTGATAAATGACCCCTAGCTATGACTTTGTGAGGGACCTGTCTGTCTAACACAGCCATTTGACACAGAGGGAGAGAGGTGAGAGGCTCTGCATAGCTGCAGAACCTCTCACACTATCCTTTTTCCATTCCTAATTTTTTTTTTCCGCCAGCCAATAGGCTGTCTGCATGGGACTTCTGTCAAGATTGTCAAGAGACCCAGCCAATTAGAGAGAGACTGCAGCCAGCCAATAGGCTATCTGCAAGCTCTCCTGCAGAGATAATCGATCCAAGCCTCTGCAGTGTATGGTGTTGATATCAGGAAATTAACTTAGGGGAAGATCGTCCCATTTATCAGCTATTGCACACTGGGAGGGATAATCCTTACTGAAGAGGCAGGGATTGCTGAGATTGACAGGAGGCCCTTGAAGCTGATTGGCTGCACGGGCCTCTTGTCAGTCTTGGCAGGGGACCCGTGCAGATAGTTCATTCGCTGACCATAGAAACTCCGGTCAGTAGTGTGTGGCACCTCAACTTTCTTGCTGAAGTTTCCACATCTGTCTAACACCATAATTACCATACTGTATATCAGTAATATAGTAATATAAGCTCTTTATCTCTTGCAGAATGCAATTACTTTATTACTGCTGTACTTGGCCATAATTATGGAGTCATACAGATGGGGAAACTGCGGCCAGGAGGTGGAGGTACAGGTCCGAAAACGGCCACACACTACTCGATATCGGGAGCTTGCTACCGATAATAATTTAGAAAGCCAAACGCTAAAATTATCGTGCCCTAGATAACCATCCTGGTCTGTATGATAATTAGATGATTTGACCAATGATCGCTGTAGTATATGGCCAGCTTAACACTACAGGTGTGAGGGGATCAGTGGTATAGCATCACAGGGTGATAATGTTACCTGTTATGTTATTGACTTCTGATTGATTGAGTTGACAATGTTTGTTGTTTGCTTCATGTTGAAGGTAACTGCTGGTTCCTCTCTGCTGTGGCTTGTCTGTCTCTGTACCCTAAGCTACTGGAACAAGTGGTGCCCATGCAGCAGGATTTTGGGGAAGGGTATGATGGCAGATTCAGATTCCAGGTAAGATTATCCTATTCCACTTGTGATTAATACAGCAACTCAACTAAAATCTATTTCCTTGAAATAACATGTAACATCCCTTGTATGTGTATATCTGATATACATTATTCTTAGACACAGGCTCCATGCTCTGAGCATGGCAGACGATGGTAGATGAGAAATAAAGGGTACAGTAAAACAGCCCCCTCCCTTCATTCCCCCCCCCCTTTCTCCAACGGGGAGGAAACTAGAAAAAGAGAGCAAGAGGGAAAAAATGCAATAGGCTCCATCGCAGCAGGTCTCCTCAAATGATCAATGCCCACCTATAGGGGGCGCCCCGAGTGGTCACATCCAGCCAGCCCATGCCTTCAGCCGCCCCTGTGTTTGGTGTCACAATACCTAGAGTGCTACATGTTGCCTATGCCTGCAGTATACACCAGAGGTTCCTACAAACCTTCCTATTGATAATTATGTATAACACTCATTCTCATAACAGAGTTATTGGCTCTGCCCCTTATATATCTCCACCAATCACACAGAGGAACATTGGGCCTGATCCAGACTAACGCCAATGCATGCACTCCCCCGGTCCGGCCGTAATTACACTCTGTTACGCCGGCTACCCTAACTTCAGCCGGCGTAACAAGAGTGTAATTACGGCCCGACCCGACCGTAACTACCTAAGCCGGCCCTCCCTGCCTCATTACCCTAGCTCCCCCCGCCTTCCTTCCCTAAGTGTTGCGTCGTTACAGCGAGGAACCTCCCCTCAACAGTAACTATGCAACAGTTAGGGACGCCCCAATCCAGACTACAGGATTTCCTTAACTACACCGGGCAACATCTGCCCGGCGCATGCGCCGATCGGCTAACTCTTATGCATATGCCCGCCGTAACTATGGCGATGGGCGGAGGTCTGGATCAGGCCCATAATCCCTGGAATTCTATTGGTTAGGAATGACAAAGGAATATACAGAACATAGCAAGTAAAAAGTAATACAAATAAACAGACTTCATTGTAAACTACAAATAAAGGATGTAATTTTAATATATACATCAGTTTCTTTACTTTCTCTGCTTGAGTTGAATGGCCTCACAGTGTAGATGAAAGCTCAGATCCACAGACTTGTTTACCTCCCACATCTTCCCATTTCCGCAGGTGTTGTGTCTGGAGCCTTGTTGCTGGGGTTGTATTGGTGGCAGTTTTTGCCTGTTGGCAGCAGTGGTTTTGGGTTGGGATTGATCCATTTTCAGTGCAGGCTTGCTCCTGTTTTGGGGTGGGTGACACTGCAGAATAAGCTTCATCTTTTCCTCATGAGTCAGGGGGCCAGCAAGGTTTCCCTTTGCTGGGATGGCCGGCAGTTTCTGCCGCTGGACTATAGCCCTATTGGCTTTCGGATCATGATCAGTCCATGAAAAATATTTGGTCTCCTCAGTAAAGGGATATTTTTTCGTCCCCTGATGTTTTCGGCTCTGAGAAGGGCCATTAATTCTTTGCAATATCTTCGCTCTTTGATTGAAGATATTCTCCATCTTAGCAGCTTTCTCTTTTATATTATTTGGAAAGCGATCTCCATTATTTATCTTCTGTCTGGAGGGAAATTCCTTCCAGGTCAGATTCGGCTGAACATTGCTCCTGAAGAGTAAACACGTCTCCATCTTAGACTCCTATTGGATATCTAATGATGTTGTGCTGGGGACAGAGAGTTACGAAGGCTCCTCTGCTTGTGACATAACACTGCGCAACTTACTCTCCTGCTGTTACCACAGCAACTGAGACCCTGCAGGGATCTTAAAGGGATACACACACAAAATTCACTCACACCAAGTAATACAGTAAAAACTACTACATCTACACCTCGCCTCACCATAACAGTGGCAGATAAACACTGTTCCATGTTACACATCATTGTTTTTTGTGTGATCAACTTTTAATAATTCCCCATACACAGGGCGGTTTTCTTCAGGGTGTATAAAGTCACAGAAACAAGCACAGACCAATCACCAAACCAACTAATATAACCAACACCACATAAATAAAACTAATCCCATCCTCTCACTACCATATTAAACCTTGCTGGCCCCCTGACTCATGAGGAGAGGATGAAGCTTATTCTGCAGTGCCACCCACCCCAAAACAGGAGCAAGCCTGCATTGGAAATGGATAAATCCCAACCCAAAACAACTGCTGCCAACAGGCAAAAACTGCCACCAATACAACCCCAGCAACAAGGCTCAAGACACAACACCTGCCTTCCAGGGGAGAAGCTGGAGACATCTCACATAGGAAAGGGGAAGATGTGGGAGAAGAACAAGGCTGTGGATGTGAGCTGTAATTTATACTATGAGGCCATTCAGCTCAAGCAGAGAAAGTAAAGAAATTGATGTATAAATTATAATAAATTCATTTAATTGTAGAGTACAATGAAGTCTGTTTATTTGTATTACTTTATACTTGCTAAGTTCTGTATATTCCTTTGTCCTTTCTAACCAATAGAATGCCAGGGATATTGGGGTAGATCCAGAACTCTGCTTGCAATCCGTTTACTAGCGTAGCGTATTTACTCGTGCGTACCTTCTGTACACTCCCCTTGTCACACCGCTTGAATGTAGGTATTTTGTCCGAGATCCGCTTTCCAAACCCTACCTTAACTTTTACCCACGTAACCGATGTCATCCGCTCACATACGTATGAGCAACACGTATTTACACAGCTAAGCACGCCCATACTGTACACTTTAAATACAACCCCCGCCTACATAACGTATTTCAGACGTATTTTTGACTCACGTAAAATTGGCACGCCCACACGTAAGGATTTACGCGACACATACGTGAATGGCCCATACGTTCATAATTACGCTACATTACAGAGCGTATTTTCTATGGTGCGCATGCGCAGTACTTACTGATTTTACGTGTCCGCCACGCTTAAATTCGCTCACAAGCGTTGTTCTGGATCTGCCCCAATATTCCTCTGTGTGATTGGTGGAGTGGTTGCAGTCCCCGGTTAGAAGTTCTCATTTCCGAAATAGGAACATCCGAAAAGGAACTATCGGATGTCCCTATTTCGAATACTTACCAATTTATACTGATGGGCATACTTCACCCATTCTCATTCTGAAATACCGCCACCGCTATCGCCGGGCCCAGGAAAAGGTGAGTAACCTCTCCATGCGGGGTAGGGAGGATTAGGGTGAGGCTTCAGGGGAGGGAGGGTTAGGGTGAAGCTTCAGGGGAGGGAAGGGTTAGGATCAGGCTGTGGGAGATGGAGGGTTAGGGTCAGGCTTCAGGGGAGGGAGGGTTAGGATCAGGCTGCGGGAGATGGTGGGTTAGGGTCAGGCTGCAGGGAAGGGACAATTAGGGTCAGGCTTCGGGAGATGGTGGGTTAGGGTCAGGCTGCAAGGAAGGGAGGGTTATGGACAGACTGCCAGGAAAGGAGGGTTAGGGTAAGGAGAGGGGAGTGTTAAGGAAAGGAGTGGGGGACTTTTTTTTACTTACTTTTTGGAGCACCGACAGCTTGGTGCTCCGTGGAATGATTGCTTTGCCTCATCGAGACATGCAATCGAAATCCCAGCCAGTTCGAAACTGGTTGGTAGGAAACGGCCCTACCGCAAGGCCGTTCTAAGCGGGAACCCACACTCTTGGTGGAGATATATAAGGGGGGCAGAGCCAGGGCCGGTGTTAGGTCTAGTCTCTACTTCAAAAAAAATGCACTCGCAGCGGGTACTCCCACCATATACTGTATATGAGTAATAGGTCCAGACATAACAGAAGTTGTGTTTTTATGTTACACAGTATATAGGATTGTACATTTCAGTTTAAATATATGTTATACCATATATATATGTTTTATGCATTTATCTTAAGACATGAGCATGAGATATTTTATTAGAAGTTACAATATGTGTGATTTTATTTCATTAATTTATTGTTCCTAAAGAAGTCTAGGCCTAAAATTAGATTAACAAATCCACAAAACTATAAAATAAATGGCCAACGGCTGGGCTCATTCACTGACCTGTCCAATGACTTGTCTCTGTCATCAGCCCCAAGCCGGTCCTCAAATACAGCCACACAGACAGGAGCCGGATTGGCTACAAGTTATGAGTGGGAGGGGCCTATGTCTCCCGCCTGAGCTGCACTTTGCAGGAGGAAACGGCTTCATTCTAATTCCCAGCAGATTGTATAGATGCTTCATATTACACATCATCAATAATGATCACGTATGTCTTTCTCTTGTAGTTTTGGCAGTATGGACGTTGGGTTGAAGTTGTGGTGGATGATCTTCTGCCCACAGTTCAGGTTCTGGACATTACTCAATATAATTTGCTTTTCATGCACTCAAAGGACAAGGATGAATTCTGGAGCTCACTGCTAGAGAAAGCTTATGCCAAGTAAGTGAGCTACGTTGTACAACTAAAGCTGGGTCCTCATTTTTCTAGTCCTCTTCAGATCCAACTGCAGACCAAACTGTTTACACAATCCTACAGCAGATCAAGGTGGCAGATACAACACACAATCCATGATACACACTTGTCCAATGTTACAGCAGACCTCTATCATGCATCTGCTAAAACCTTCTACTGAATTGATCCCTTACTATATTCGACAGACCGTTCTCATAGGTGCTGCTGCTTGAATAGGGGGAATTGGACAATGCAGTTACGGGAGTGTACACACTTGTACTGTAATGATTACAGATCAAAACGCATTTGATAATCGCAGGTCCACATGTACTTAAAACGGAACTTAGTATCTGGCTCCTTGTTATAGCACAGCTAATAAATGTGAATACGCTGTTCTGGTGATTTGACATAAATCATGAATAACACATTTCATAGATTATTTAATAGATTTATAAACTGTACCTGCCAACCGAACATTTAACTTATACCATGTTCACATTGCCGCCTCGGCAATATCCCTGGATTTTCAACCCGGGTTATTGTCGGGGCACGCATCAGCCCAGCTCCTGAGACCCCGATCAGACGTGGGGAAATTCTCGGGTCAGGCCCGTTCACACTGAACACGAGTCATCACAAGAAGAGCTGTGATTGGCTGACAAAATATCTCACTCCCCCCAATCAGCTTCTTTCAGTGACACCCGGGTTGAACCGTTCACAATGGCGGCTACCCAGAGTGAGACCCGGGAATAAACCTCCAAATGTCCCGGGTCAGTAGACCCGGGTAGCAGAAGACGCACCCGTTCATGCTGAGCCACGATCCAGGTCGTCAGGGCTTTCTCTGGCAATATCTTGGGTTTTTGGCTCCGTGTGAACGGGGTATTAGAAAAATGTGTAAATATTAGTCATAATTTCTTATTTTTTATTTCTTTTTAAAATTTAGGCTATCTTTCTATTTATCTTAGGCTCTACAGTATTAGCCTCTGCTGTCACCTCTTATGGGAGGCTGTTACCCTTATTAATGTCTCTGTTTACCCAATCATTGTTTATTTATGGGATGAATTGCAGGCTGAAAGGTGGTTACGCCGCTCTCCAGATGGGCTTTGCCGGAGAGGCGTTGGAAGATATTACCGGAGGCGTGGTACAAAGCTGTAGTACTGATGGGCCGGTTTCAGAGCTATGGAGCCACCTAAACAATATGCTCCAGAGGGGAGCTCTTATCTGCTGCGGGAACACTCAGGTAAGATGTTCTGCGACATCTTATACAACCACAGCCAACAGATACAGTATACAGTCTCCATTAATAGGAGGTTTACATCCCAAGGCTCCTGACATAGATGAGACTCTAACCTCAACCAACCGAAGAGAACTGAGGTTAGAGACTCACCTTATGGAGGTGCCATGAAGCATTGAAAGGTGAGATTAACTCAGTATAGCTATATTGTCAACTAAACCTATCTATGTATGGTGAAAGATCCTGTAGGGGTTGCCATCTTCTGAGTCAACCGGCAGAACGTCCTCATGCAACTTTTCCTGCACCATAACTACACACTGGAAGCAGCTCCTTATTCACAATGTGTTAATCCGATCTGAACTTATCATCCATTAGGGAGAAATTGAAACTACCAACTTGATGGGGATTCTCAGCCACCACATGTACTCAGTGACAGCCACGAGAGAGGTAATAAGGCGACTAATACTAATTATACTAATTCATTCCTCTTATATGATAGCCCTCCCTAACTATACATGATGCCAACCTCCAACTTCTGTCCTAGCACCAAGCCAGCATGAAAGTAACTTTATCCGCCATCAGTCATTTGACCCTTCGCTAGTCAGCCAAGTTGTATAAGGGTTTCCTAATCAGAAGTATGATAGTCTGGATGGTACACAGAGAGAGGGAACGCCTATATTGTGATTAAGATGGAACATAGAAACATAGAAAGTGACAGCAGATAAGAGCCACATGGCCCATCCAGTCTGCCCAGTTGTTTATTTAAAACTATACTGACCCTAGACCCTATTTACCCTCAATTTAGTTTAATTTATGATATCCTTATATTTATCCCAAGCATGTTTACACTGTTCTACTATGTAGAACCACCTCAGATGGGAGGCTATTCCACTTATCTATCACCCTTTCAGTGATGTCATTATCCGCACATTTCCTCTGAATCTACCACCCTCCAGTTTATATTCATGTCCTCGTGTTCTATTACACCTCTTCCTCTGAAAAATGCCCCCTCCTCTAGCCGGTCACAACCCTTGATATGTGAAAGCTGCGATCATATCCCCTCTCTCCCTTCTCTGCTCCAAGCTATACATGTTTACTTCCTCTAGCCTTTCTTGGTATGATTTGTGACACAGGTCATGGACCATTTTAGTTGCTCTTCTTTGCACAGTCTCTAACACAATTGAACACCCAATTGTTAAAACTTAATCTTCGCCTCTTTGCCTGAAGTGACATTCCTCTTAGGTCATGATGGCTTGGAATGCATTCTGATTGGCTGGCACGGATTCACGTGTAAATGCAAAAAGCATTCCCAATCCATCTGAAAACGCACAGAAGTAGGGAACAAATTGATCCAGCCCATCAGTAATTATTATTATTATTGTTATTATTAGATGTATTCAGACTTGCTCTGGATAGCGTGGTGGAGATTTAGCATGCCCAAACTGTAAAATTTAAATGCTAAACCCCTCACACTTCCTTGCGGTCGCACTCACTCCAATGTTGCCAATATAATAGCTAGTATCATTTACCTCTCAATACAAAACACATTTGTTCTATGCAGTAATAGTTAACAATTTACACGTGATTTTTGCTATGAATAACTTTGTGCATTTACAATCACTTCTTCTAGATGTATTTTGTGTCGCTCGTTAGCCACTGCATTCAGCCAATCATCTGCCTTCTCTTTAGGTGCGGACATTGCAGGGCTCAGTATGTTTGCTTCGGATTCGCAACCCCTGGGGACACACCGAGTGGATTGGACCATGGAGAGATGGGTAGGAGCCAGGTCACCTCCTCATTCAGGGCTGTATGCAGACTACCGGACATATAACATATACATTCGGTTTTTAGCGTTTTTTTTCCTATATTTTTACGTTATCTACGTATCTTTTCCTTACGTAGATTGCGTAAATGTGGTCTGAAAAAGTCTGCATACGGCCCTCAATGCTGGCAGCATTGTGAACTTTGCTCACTATATGATTCTGTTTTCTTAGTGGGCCAGAATGGGAGACTGTGATGGACCCGAAGCAGCCAGAGAATGTGATCCAAGAAGATGGAGAGTTCTGGTAAGAATCTATTCTTTAGTTCTATCCAATGTACACATTATTACATACATCTCCCTAACATAGATATACATTATTCAGTTGGCTTTTCAATGTAGACAACCATGATAGGACATCGGTAACTTGTCAGTGTAGCACCGGAATATAGGCCCATGACAGGAGCTCCGACAGGGCTCCGGATTGGGGGGGACAACCAGGGCCAGATTGAGGGTCATGTGGGCCTGGGGCTCAGGGCCGCCATCAGGGGGGGACAGCCGGGACAATTTTCCCTGGCCCGGACCTGATGGGGGCCCGCCGATACTTGCCTAGCTCTGTAGCAGAAGGTATCGGCGGTATCCTACCGCTGTTACTTGCTGCTCACAGCTATTTCAGTAGCCGGCCAATGTGCAGGAAGTTCTTTCCTGTGAACTGGCCCGCTGATAAAACGTGTCTGCCGCACCCCGTCCTTATGTGATGTCACCAATGATGTCACCTAAGGGGCGGGGCCCCGCATTTGATGACGATGACCCTGCTGGGGCTAAAAATTATTAATGGCCCACACTATACAGTATGCTTTGAAGGAGAATGTCCCTGACATTCATCCTAATGCACTGCAGTGGGAGGCCTGGAGATCTGCAGTGTGTGGGGCCTATTTTTAGATGGAGGCCTGGGACCGTAGTCTCCATTAGCCCCATTGTTAATCTGGCCCTGGGGACAACCCACTCCCCGCAGCTTGGTGGTTCTAGCGCTGGAATAGGCAGAAGCCGTCCAGTCTGGTCAACTGTGAGGATACAAGGAGAGCATAGACCCCCGGCCCCCTCCCTCCCTCCCTCCCTCACTGCTCAGGATTACTTGAATGCATCTCACACCTTGCCTCGATAGGTGTAGATAAAATGTAAGCTCTTATGACTCAAGAAGCTGAAATCCTGGTCTTGTTCCTCGTGCAATTTAGAGGACTTTCCTAGTCTGGTGGCATAAAACATTACTTGGATAAAGTGGTGTCACCCCCATGGATATCCTCCCATACCAATCCCTCTTTATTCCCCTGTATCTCTCCAACCTCCCTTTCCCTCCAGTCCACATTCCTCAACTTCTCCTTTTTAATAACCTTTCCTCATTTTCTTATTTTTGTGCTCTTCTGATGGGACGTAGAAGCCACGGCGACAGTCTCTATTTGGACATGGATACAGCGCCCTCTTAATCGCGGCTGTATCAGTGTGGGAGAGGGGTGTTAGGGTTTGGAGTTGGTTAGGGTTACGGTGAGGAAATTAGTACCTGACGCCATTGGAATCTTCCTGTAACAGTTGCAGGATCATCACTGTCTCATAAGGACCTGCTGGATAATGACTGCGGTCATCATTTCATTGCCAGAAACCCATTTGTGACAATACACATCATCCCAGCAGTGAACCGCACCCCTTACCACTTACTGCTTTTCTCAGTCCTTCGTGGCGTGCTGTCTTCCCTGTGGATGACAGCGATGTAACTTTAGGATGACGCTGACGGCATCTGCAGTTCTGCACAGCGGCACACACAGTGAATCAGATCCTCGGTTAAGTCCGATGAGGGAATTACGTACAGCGCGTACGTAATTTCCCTGTCTTTGAGGTTGTGCATATGCGCACAATCCTCTAACAATGCCGTAAGGTTCGGCGTACGTAACGTATGTTAAGTACGCCGCATGTTACGCTAAAGGGACAGTCCCCTCTTTTACGCCGGTCGTATCTCTGCCCTAAAGGCGGAAATACACATGCACATGAGGGGACAGGGGGGGGAGGAAACCCCGTTACGACCTGATATGCGGCCGTAATGCCACAGATATGGTCGTAAAGGTTAAGGAATCTGGACATATAAGTGCCATGATTTACTACCTTTAGCGGGGAGTGCAGGGGGGCGTGTACTCCCCGCTACGATAACCTCTGTGCTGACCCACGCTCACCCGTAAGGCATGCATAGGTCAGGATCCGGCTGCTAATAATGCGATGGGTATAATGCATTGTGTATTTGTCGTGGCTGCACCACTAATTCACAAATCACTATTCACAGGCATTGTATTGTACGGGAGAGCTAGCCCCCCCAACTCCAGATGCCGGTCTCCTGACTGGAGTAATTACAGATGGGTGACGGTCTCTTTCGGCCCCTCAGTAGGACGCAGTGGCCAATGCAAACACAAAGGAGGAGGGAATATTGGCTTTAAATATGAGGGTGGTGCATGGGGGCACAGGACATTAGGATATGGTTAATAGGAAGATATAATAACAAAGGAACAGGTTGATGTCATGTACGTTGACGTGTCTAGAATTGATCTGTCGTTACTGTGCATTATTCCGGTATTGATCCTCTTCACACAGGATGGCAGTGGAAGACTTCCAAGAGAATTTCCATTTCCTGGAGATCTGTCACCTGGGGCCCCAGAGTCTTTCGCATATCGGTGGGGCTGATAAACCCTGGGAGTATGTTACCTATGAGGGACACTGGGTGAAAGGATTGACAGCAGGGGGCAGTGTTGCCTGCAGTGGTAATGAACGCTCAGTAATGTCACATAGGGGTAGATCCAGAACTACGTGTGCCGTACGTTTATTCGCGGAGCGTATTTTCGTGCACGTAAGTTCGCTACACTCCCCTCGGCACACCCCTTGCACGGACGTATTTTGTCGATACGCTTCCCAAACCCTACCTTAACTTTTTCCAACGTAACCTCAGTCATACGCACACGTACGTATGGGCTGAACAAATTTACGCAGCTAAGCACGCCCATACTGTACACTTTAAATACCTCCCCCCGCCTACTTCACGTATTTCACATGTAATTTCGAGTAACATAAAATTGGCACGCCCACACGTAAGTATTTACGTGACACATACGTGAATGGCCCATACGTTCACAATTACGCTACGTGAATGTGCGTATTTTCTATGGTGCGCATGCGCAGTGCGTACTAAACAGCGATTTTACGTGTCCGCCACGCGTAAATAAGCTTCGAAGCGTTGTTCTGGATCAGGCCCATAGTTCTTTTCTGTCTGTGTCACCCTAAAACTCCAATTCTCAGAGAGGATTTATTATATTAGCCATATTCTTACCTAGGAGTATGAAAACAGACATTTTTGTACTTTAATGTAACAAACTAATTTCCTCCATATTTCTAAAAGTAATTTTCAAATAGCTTGTATCATATTTTCCCTGTCCCTTCTCTGCTCCAAACTATACATGTTTATATCCTTTAGGGCCAGATTTATTAAGCTACAGGTTTGGAAAACTGGAGATGTTGCCTATGGCAACCAATCAGATTTTAGCTGACATTCTCTAGTATGTAAAAAGAAAGCGAGAGCTAGAATCTGATTGGTTGCTATAGGCAACATCTCCACTTTTCCAAACCTGCAGTTTAGTAAATCTCGCCCTAAGTCTTTCTGGGTATATTTTGTGATGCAGGGGCATGCACCATTCTAGTTGTCCTTCTTAGCATGTAGTTATCCCCTTTATAGTTCCTTTTCATGGGCACCTTGCAGGGAGGTCAGATTACCCATTACTCCCCAGCTTCCTCTACATTACAGATTATTACTGGATGAATCCACAGTTTTCCCTGACTCTTGTGGACAATGCTGATGAACCCAGCCCAGCCACCCAGTCTTCCTGCAGCTTTATAGTGTCTGTCCTTCAGAAACACCAGCGGTTACGAAGAACTACACATATGCGTGTAGCGTGTCACATATTTAAGGTAACACATGCAGTGCATTTAACAAAGAACCTTTCAATATATATTAAGATTTCATTTTTAGAATTGTTAACTGTCAAGAACAAAGCAAAAAAGAAATTCTCATAACAAGAATCCATTTTGTTCCAGGAGAAACCATCTTGCAATGCAAAGAAGTTTATTCATGTAGAATCTGGGGGTCCTCCTTAGCAGTCTCCTCATAGAAGATTATGGGGAAAAGGAATGTGGAGTGCACAAGACCCAGGGCCTAATATAGAGTAGTGTGCATTTTATATTTATTTGGTGATTAAGAGCAGATACATGCAAAATATAGACAATTTGCTCACAAGTTATAAGGAAATTGTAGTAAAGGCTGCAATAGGCATACTTCCAAACCCATATCCCGACCCTCCAACATGACCCAATCCATTAGGTACAATATACTCCGCTCCTGAGCTTCCAACTGTCACTCACCTGGTTTAAAGGAATTAACTGATATTTAAAAAATGATTGGCCTCTTCCAACAATGGAGGTTACCATAGTAACTGACAGTTGGAAACTGAGGAGCAGAGTTATTTTGTACCTAATGGAATGGGTCATGGTGGAGGGTATGCTTATCCTGTGCCACCAAAAGGATTTGTCCTGTGAATAGCTCCACTCATGGGTGTGTCTAGCGCTGCCACAAAAACTATTTCTCAAAAATGTCAGTCTCAGTATTTTTTTATTGCTAAATTATCAGTGAATAATTTCAGTATTTATTGTGAAGACTGTGAATAGGAGATCCACTGATTTTTTTTTTTTTACTTTATAGAAAAGCTAAAGTAGTTTATACTTAATAAGAGACCAAAGTGTATTTTTCATTTCTGTAATGATGTAATCTACAGGCACCTATTAGATCTCAGAGTTTAGTCAATGAAAGCTGACATCTGATTGGTGGCCTTGGGCTTCCGCACTTTGCAGTGTCAGAGCAGAGTCCCATTGTATGGTATTTTGTCTTCTCATCCTGTCTGTGTGCTTTACATCAGGGGGATGACTCCCACGTGTGTCTACTGCAAGATGCTCTCCGCTCCTCCCAGCCCCTTCTTAGCATCGGGCCATGTGATAATCACCGGGAAGTAGTCCTCTGCTCCAGCCTGCCATCAGGACGCTACATAATTATCCCATCTCTAGAGAAGGCGTCAGATGAGGGAGAGTTTCTGATCAGAATCCTGACTGAGAAAGGAGATGGCTCCAGGTAAAAATATTGAAAAATAAACAGCATTTTATGGGGATGAAACATAGGGAGTCATTTAAGAACCAAATATGCTGTATATGTTGGAGATGCATAGAGTAGATGCAGTTGGCACATCAGTGCAAGGCTGCTGTACTGTGCATCAAGTTGGTGCCATTGAGCAGACTATAGAAGGTGTTACCTCAGCATCATTACAGTCTTGTAGTTACTGCAGAATGAGAACCTGCACCTGTGTCTCACAACGCTGAGGTCATGAGTTTGATGCCTGGACTAGGCCTTATCTGTTGGAGTTTGTATGTTATCCCTTTGTCTGCATGGGTTTACTCTGGGTGCTCCAGTTTCCTCCGGCAAGCCAAAAATATGCTGGTAGGTTTATTGCCTGTCTGTGTTAGGGACCTTAATATTTAGCTTTGATGGGACAGGGACTGACGTGAATGTGAAATCTTCTCTGTAAAGTGCTTTGTAATATAGCTCTATATTAAAACCTGTTAATAAATAAATAAAATAAATCTGCTAAGCTACATAAAAAGAAAAAGTAGGTATTCTGCCCATAGCAACCAATCAGAATGTAAGTCTCACTTTCTGGAATGTACTAAAAAACTTATAGAGTCTGATAGCTATTGGCAAAGACCAGGATGCTACAGTCTGCTCTTTTGGGCCACCACATCATGGAAGCTGCTTTATGAAGCCTAGAGCCAGGACATAATTTACCCGACTTGCCTTTTTACTGAGTTTCTGGAGTACAGAAAGCAAGGCTGGGGCAACCCTTGGGTGGCTTATCCGCTTGGCACCCCTCTCATTTGGAACCATAATGGCACAAGTACCGTCATGGACAATCCTTAGCAGAGCAGTCTCCAGAAAGCTTTAATGTTACTAAGTTGACCACAAACCAACTATTCAAACTGTGATTGTAGTCATGTTGAAGAACGAAGTATTGCCAAATTACTTAGAACTATCTGGTTCGCAATAGTATTTATAATGAAATAAGCCTGTTATTTCAGGGCAACATACTAGATTCATTTTTTTATTATTATTATTATTATATCATATATGTCTTTTAGTGGATTTACTATATTTTAGCCCATTTCAGGTCAATGGAAATCCCTGTGCAGTGTGGAGAAATTTTGGTAAGTGCATAGAAATCTCTTTCTACAACACACTAGCACAGGTCATCATTCATTTCCCTGCGGCATTTGTAGTTTCAAATATTTATTTTAATCATTCATATTTTAAATATTGAATACTGTTTTTTGGTGAGCTGAAGGCGCGCTGAACAGTATATACTATATTAGTGTCGTGAGAACAAAAAAAGAGAATGGGGTAAAGCCAGACTCCCACACTGACGTGTCCACATTCCTACCTTAACTTTTATGACTAGGTCACATGGCCGCAGATGTAGTCGTAACGGCTTCCCCCGCCCCGGACCCTTCATTTAAAAAGCTATCCCCGCCTATATGGAGGGGGGTGGAGCCATCGTAAGTGAAGGGGCTGCCCCTTCCCTGAAAGTACTGACGTACTTACGCAAAGGGAACGTCTGGGACGCGTATGCGCAGACGTTCCCTGACAGGGGACTTACACAACTGACTTGCATAAGTCCCCTGTCTTATTAGTTTAGGATCCGGCCCAATGTGTACAGAGACAATTCCAAAAAAAGGATACAAAGAAGAAAAAAATCATTGCATATTTGAGATTGCATTTGGTACACATCACTTATCACTTATCACTTATCACTTATCACTTATCACTTATCACATATCACTTATCACTTATCACATATCGCTTATCACTTATCACATCTCACTTATCACATCTCACTTATCACTTATCACTTAACACATATCGCTTATTGCATCTCACTTATCACTTATCACATCTCACTTATCACATATCACTTATCGCATCTCACTTATCACATCTCACTTATCACATCTCACTTATCACATATCACTTATCACATCTCACTTATCACTTATCGCATCTCCCTTATCGCATCTCCCTTATCGCATCTCACTTATCACTTATCGCATCTCCCTTATCGCATCTCCCTTATCGCATCTCCCTTATCGCATCTCCCTTATCGCATCTCCCTTATCGCATCTCCCTTATCGCATCTCCCTTATCGCATCTCCCTTATCGCATCTCACTTATCGCATCTCACTTAACGCATATCACTTATCGCATCTCACTTATCGCATATCACTTATCGCATATCACTTATCACATGGGGGAAAGATATTGGACCAGATTCACAGATCCGGTGTGAGTTAGGTGCGGACAGACCTGCATCCAACTTACCCGTTCTGCCCCCATCCCATCCCCCTTTTTAGGTACCTTAGTTCACTTGCGAGTGCCATAGGGCTACCTTAGCTATCTGTGTAATGTCCGCCTCTTCACGTACGTATGGGCAACACACATTTACGCAGCTAAGCACGCCCATACTGTACACTTTAAATACAAACCCCCGCCTACTTAACGTATTTCAGACGTATTTTGGACTCACGTAAAATTGGCACGCCCACACGGAAGTATTTACGTGACACATACGTGAATGGCCCATACGTTCACAATTACGCTACGCTACTGAGCGTATTTTCTATGGTGCGCATGCGCAGTACTTACGTCTCCACCACGCGTAAATTCGCTCACAAGCGTTGTTCTGGATCTGGCCCAATATACTTATTCATAACCTTGGATCGGTACCATTTGGAACACATGAGCAGCCCCCTAATAATGCTTAGGATTGAAGTTTTGAATTAGTTTTTATATCCATTGGAAAGCACTGGAAGCAATCACCAGTTCTTTTATAGTTGTTGTGTGCTTCATAGATAATTCCCCTTTTTTTTCCACATTGAAATATTTAATAGTTTAAGATATTTTAAGTTCCACATAATTTCAACCCAGTTGGGGGTTTTCTGCGGCTTGTAAAACACTAGGGAAGGGAAGAGGGCGGTAATGCTGGGTATTTTAACATGTTGGCAGGGGACAGCTTCGAGAAACAGGGGTGACCCTGAAAGCATCACCGGCCGACCGGCAGGCAGGTAAGCTGCTGGCAATGTATTTATAAACAACCTGTGGTAGTAGCCATTCCTGCACCACAGAGGTAATATCTTAATAGATCATGCTCAGCACTTTGGGAGTAGAGGGAGCTGCAGCTGGCAGAGGAAAGTGCTAAGCTGTCAGCTTCTGCCAATGTAAACACTCAACACTCACAGCTGCCACACTGTGCACATACCAGATGGGGTGGAGGTGGTGTGAGTCCCCCTCCCCCCCATCAAGACTCATGCCCCTGAATCAGTCTACTTCTGCCCCTGCCACGCATAACACACAATACTCACAGGAGAGTTTACAAACTTTTAAGGTCCTTTACCTCAATAGCGGAAAAGGGTATCCAAGGGTACGAACATAATTATAATGAAGGATAGTAGTGGATCCAGGGAGAAATAGGTCGGCCAACTTGGGTCAGGAGGTATTTTCCCAGATTGTAAAAAATTGTCTCAATTTAGAGACTGTGCAAAGAAGAGCAACTAAAATGGTCCATGGCCTGTGTCACACAACATACCGAGAAAGGCTAGAGGAACTAAACATGTATAGCTTGGAGCAGAGAAGGGAGAGGGGGGACATGATAGCAGCTTTCACATATATCAAGGGTTGTGACCGGCTAGAGGAGGGTGTAATAGAACACGAGGGCATGAATATAAACTGGAGGGTGGTAGATTCAGAGGAAATGTGCGGAAAAATGACATCACTGAAAGGGTGATAGATAAGTGGAATATTCTCCCATCTGAGGGGGTTGAGGTAACACAGTAGAACAGTGTAAACATGCTTGGGATAAATATAAGGATATCTTAAATCTCAAACTAAATGGAGGGTAAATAGGGTCTAGGGTCAGTATAGTTTTAAAAAAACAACCGGGCAGACTGGATGGGCCATGTGGCTCTTATCTGCCATCACTTTCTATGTTTCTATGTAATTATGAGATAGAGATCGCAGGAGATTCATAATAGGTAGGACTTTATGGACTGGTGTCTTTTTTTTCAACTATATTACTATGAAACACGGATTACAACACAGTTCACCTATAAAGAACAAGGGTAGAAGTGCTTGTGACGTTGTTACATACTGTAGGACCTTGCTTAGTCCAGGCTGTTATCTGTTACAGCCGCTGTCTGCTTGTCCCACAGAAGATCTGTGTCAGAGAAGATTTGCAGAATTTGCTGACCAGGTAAGTGATATTCTGCTAATAAAGCCTGCAGTATTGTGTTCACTACTGATCTGTTACCAAGGGATGTGGTTGCCGGTCTGAGGGGCCATATTTTAAACATGATACAGACGTCAGCTGAAATGATCATTGTTTGAAATAGGCTGAAAATAGAAATCTGATACTGGGAACGGGAACCTCTTTCCCCAATCCCAGTACAGAGAGAGGCTGCGGTGGGTAAATTAGTGTTAGGCTGCGGCGGTCACGGCGAGTAAAAGGTTAGGGCTTAAGGGGAAGGGTAAGGTTAGGCTGTAGGGCATGGAGAGTTAGGGTTAGGCTGCAGGGCATGGAGAGTTAGGGTTAGATGGAGAGTTAGGGTTAGGCTGCAGGGCATGGAGAGTTAGGGTTAGGCTGCAGGGCATGGTGAATTAGGGTTAGGCTGCAGGGCATGAAGAGTTAGGGTTAGGCTGCAGGGCATGGAGAGTTAGGGTTAGGCTGCAGGGCATGGAGAGTTAGGGTTAGGCTGTGAAGCATGGAAAAATTAGGGTTAGGATGCGGGGCATGGAGAGTTAGGGTTAGGCTGCAGGGCAGGGAGAGTTAAGGTTAGGCTGCAGGGCATGGAGAGTTAGGGTTAGGCTGTGGGGCAGGGAGCGTTAGGGTTAGGGCTGAAGAAGGGGAAGGTTAGGGTTAGGCTGCGTGAAAGGGAGGGTTAGGGTTAAGGGTAGGGTTAGGTTACACTCTTACTTTTCGGCAGATGACTCTTCGTGACTCCTGGGGCCAGATTTACTAAGCTGCAGGTTTGGAAAAGTTGAGATGTTGCCCTTAGCAACCAATCATATTCTAGATCTCATTTAATTATTGCATACTAGAGAATGTCAGCTGGAATCTGATTGGTTGCTATGGGCAACATCTCCACTTTTCCAAACCCGCAGCTTAGTAAATCTGGCCCCATAAGAACGATCACCCTGTGACACCCTGTCATCGGAGGCCGTCACTGCACGGCATGCAATCGATCGCGCTGCGTTCTGATGCGTAACAGGCCTCTGCACACAAGCACAATAGAACTGGACAGGGCACTTATGCAGGCGGTATGCACAAGTACCCTGCCGTTATTCATTCTGGATTTGTTCTCTTGCTTAATCACAGGATTGCAGAGTCAACGATGTACAGCTTCACGAGCTCTTGGCTTCTCTCCTGAGAGAGTTTGGTAAGTAAATCTGAATGTTGGCGAGATCTGGGCTGTAATACTTGGAACCACACAACGCAGAGCAGAATTCTGAATTGTAATGCTGAATTGCAGAATTTACACGTACAGGATCTGGATATAAATGAGCAGACAAAAATGTGCTGGACTCCGGGAAGGTGAATTGTCACATAAACCACATGCTATTCTAGTTTAATCTCTCCTCATCTGTATAAGCAGAAAAATCCTTCCTTTCTTTACCTCTGTGCTTTGTATAACGCTGCCAACATTAGCATAACACTCTCAGCACTATACCACTGGGTAGGTTTAGGCAGCTGCCTAGGGTGCCAATCCTGCGGAGGGTGGCCTGGAGGCGCTCAAGGACACTAACGTTCCTCCTCTCTGCTGTTCCTCTAATCGCCTGCGGCGGCTTATGTATTCAGACTTCGAGGCTCAGCTTAAACCCTGCAGCGGAGCTAACTTGTACTGCTTAGCCAATCGGCTGTTAGGGACATGTAACAGGTCAAGTGGGTGGCCTTGAAAAGGAGTGGAAGGCTGAAGCTTTGCCTGGGATGTTCAGAGAACTAACAATGGCTCTGCATGTATCTGCCCTAGACTCATATACCAAGTTACATCTAAGCTTCCCATGTTTACCGCTGTCAGTCTACCCTACACACCCTATATTTACAGCCCTCAATCACATCTGTATGTTGACTATGCCGCACCTTTTTTATTGTATGTCGGATATTCTCTCCCTGCCCCATTAAATCACTGCACAACCCTCATTTACTTAGACACACTGTCAAATGAATCATCTATCTCACATTTTAAGCTTGTGAGATTCAGTTGATGTTTAACATCTCCAGAAAATGCTGTAAACTTGCACCTCAGCAGTATATATATATATATATATATATATATATATAGGGATAAGGGGCCGTATTCAGAGATCCGTCAGGCGACCTTAGCTGTGAACCGGGGTGACCGAGGAAACAGAGAGGAAATGTTCAGCACACCGGGATTACCCTTATTGAGAACCGGGGTATCTGCTAAAGAGAGAAAGGCGAGCAGCTCACCAGGGTGTAGAGCCTGAGATCGGACTGAGCATTCGCTAGAGCCCCCGATGACTGGAGCTGGTAGGAACCCGTCAGGATACAGCCCTGGAGAGATAACCCGGGAGAGGAGCAGAAAAAGCACAGAGGGAGTCAGACAGGCGAGAGCTAGACAGAGGAGAAAGGGGGAGGAAACAGGCAGCAGAATCTGACCTGTAACAAACTACACAAAACACTGAACAGACACGGCAGACTAGGAAGGAACAGACGGGACTGACAAGACAGACTAAACTAACCAGGGCAATCACACACACACAAGCAGACAGCGGAAACCCACAAGGGGTTAACAGAAATAGTCAGGCAGGATAAGCTAGGTAAATACAAATGGCACTGAACAGCAAGGTGGGAGATGGAGGGAACGGAGACACAAAGGTATGAGGCAAGGTACCGGGCAGGGACAGAACTGGGGCACTCAAGAAAGCAAGAAGCAAAGTAGCACAAGGTAAGAGGAGGAAAGAAACTGGCACAGTGAAACTAGAAGCTATGACCAGCACCTGGTACTTGCATCTGGAGGCTATTTAAAGAACACTCCCCCAATCAGCTGTGGAAGCCAGACACACCTCCAGGGACAATTAACCTGCAGCTGGGAGAAAAACAGACACAGAAAACTATCAAGGAATTACACACACTCTGCTAGGATGAACCTGCAGAGTTTAACACTAGCGCCAGTGGATCAATATATATAGGGATAAGGTGCTAGCGCCAGTATTTTAGCACAATACTATTCTCCTGTATTTATAGTTTTATTTGTCCATTTCACCATTGGAGTATAGTGTTTTGCCTTTTGAACACTTCCGTAGCAAGTTATTTTAGCGCAATACTATTCTCCTGTATTCTTTATGTTTTATTTCCACTTCAGCGGAACTACAAGAAGGGCCTGATCCAGAACTACGCCTGCAGGGGTATTTACGCCGGTTGTATGCGCAAATTCGTCTAAAAACAGGCAATGCACATGCGCACAGTGACTACTTCCTGTCATGACTCGTAGTTGACCGTAGTTGTAATTCATTCGTCCGTAACTGTTGCATAATTAAGGACGAAAGGGCGTGCCTAAAATACGATTGCCGTGAGTATGATGCAGTTACGAAATGGAGGCGGGGGATGCATTTAAATCATACAGTATGGACGTGCTTCGGCTGTTACGAACATCGCGTAATTACGACCGGACGTACATACGCCAGGAAAAGTTAAGGTAGGGTTAGGCAAGCGTAAGGAGGAAAAATGACGGGCAAGAGGAGTGTCCTGGGGAGTGCATTGTATTTATGACGTGCGTAAATATGATCAGCGCTAGTGCGTAGGTCTGGATCAGGCCCGAAGAGGCAAATATTTAAATGTGCGGAGAGCATTAGATTAGCAATAAAATGATTTACTTTAAATTTAAATTAGTGTTAAAATAAAGGTATACAGCACTGGCTTTTATAAGCCAAAGCTAAATATTTTTCAGACGTGCAGTAAATTGGCAACCTGATGTCATGCGATTTCTCCTGGTTATATCCGCAGTGCCTTTCTTGCCACACTTTACCGTGGAGACCTGCCGCTGCCTGATCGCCTCGCTGGATGTATCCTCTTTTCAATCATCGCAGCGCATTGAGAAGACGCGTCTATACCGTACACTGTAATACCGCGTCACAGGCGCTTGCCTTCACACCCAGTCCCTGTGTCAGAAGTGTCTTTGCGGTGGATAGTTTGTGCTGCGCTGCGATCGGGTAGCAGGGATGCATGCAAATGCACAGAATCTGTCCATGTAAAAATGGGGCAGAAATCTGGAGAGTAACCAGTCCATACTTTACAATTATCACACCTCCCAACTTGTGCACATGGCGTACGCATCCCAGCCATCGGAAGAACTTCAGTTCAGGAACTCTTGATCTGTTGTTCCAGATTCATAATGGAAATGCAGTGTATGTGTGTGTTCCTTGCGACATATATATCTCATAAAACTTGAAATATTTTTAGTAAGTTTACCCAGGCCTATCTATACACTCTCTCTCTCTCTCTCTCTCTCTCTCTCTCTCTCTCTCTCTCTTATTCCCTTCTTCCTCTCTCTCTCCTTTCTCTCCTCTCTCTCTTCTCTCTCTTATTCCCTCCTTCCTCTCTCTCTCCTTTCTCTCCTCTCTCTCTCTCTCTCTTATTCCCTCCTTCCTCTCTCTCTCCTTTCTCTCCGTGCGCGCTCTCTCTCTCTCTCTCTCTCTCTCTCTCTATTACTCTTCTCTCTCTTTTTCTCTCCTCTCTCTGGACCGTATTCAGAGATCCGTCGGCGATCGGGCCGCATATATACGCATCTAAGTGGCAGGTCAGAGCAGGTTACTCCCACCAGAAAAAACAGTCACTCCCCTCGCAACCTCCGGTTGGACCTAAACTTAGACCAGCATTGACTTGCCCTATCTGGCCGCACTCACTTCCGGCCTTATGTGTATTAGTTGCGGATATTTGTGGCCCTAACTCTGTATATTTCCGCAGCAGTTAGGGTCGCATTAGTCTCCGTCCGATTCACAAGTCCGACCCTTAGCCATTTCTGACCTTAACTTCAATGTAGACGGCGTATCACTATTACTACGCATGCGCGATTGATGCAAAATCGATCCGATCCTAAAAATACGGACAGATCTTTCGTTAGAAACGGATCTCTGAATACGGCCCTCAATCTCCTTTCTCTCTCTCTTACTCTCTCCTCTTTCGCTCTCTCCCTTCTCTCTCTCCCCTCTCCCCCCCCCTCTCTTCCTCTTCCTTCTCAC
>WWET01000740.1:296325-306325 GCA_011038615.1 Limnodynastes dumerilii | reverse complement strand
AATTACTATGTTAATCCTGCCAGCCTTTATAGCATCCTTTGGTTGACCTATACATTGAGCTACCACCATTTTGTATAACATGCACATTTCATACCCCATATCCCCTTATTGCCCGTCCTTCTGACCATGGTCTGTGCGAGCCTTGCATTAACCTTTCTCCTCTTTCCACAGACTTTTACCGCATGGTGTAACTCTCACCTGAGGAAGGCCGGCACTCAGATTGAGAACATAGATGAGGATTTCCGTGATGGCTTGAAGCTTATGTTACTTCTGGAAGTCATTTCAGGTGAGCTGCGGACCGCGTCCGTCATGTGCTCGCACTAAGGCGTTTCATGGATGCCATCCGATATTCTTATGTTCATTGCCTTTCTCTGAGGCACTGTATAGATTAGAATGCTGTCGCCGCTAATTGGAAGTTATGTAAAAACTGTGTGCAGAAAATGACACTGACCGCGATATCATCAATGACTTCTGGCATTTTTTTTATTTTTATTTGTCCTTTATTTCAGGAGAGCGTCTTCCCAAGCCAGAACGAGGCAAGATGAGGGTTCACAAAATCAATAACGTCAATAAGGCCCTGGACTTCATTGCCAGTAAAGGAGTGAAACTCGTCTCTATTGGAGCTGAAGGTATCCGGGATCTTTCTAAATCCTTGATCTCGTACTGGCTGTTATTACTTTATTGCATGTGCTCCCGTTCATGAGCATTCACTTCCTTGCAGCTCAGCCAATCAGAAAGCACCAGTGATTTACCTAAGGGTGACCTTTTGATTGGTTGTCTTTAGCGATATTGTAGGGGGATCGGCTACACTCATGTTTTGTTTGCTTCAGTTGCTTTTCATAGGTGGGCAATACGATAGAAAGCGTGCTAACTGTATTCTATTAGTATTTACGTGTGTATAAAATGAGCTCGTGATCTAGTTTGGAGCTTTGTTAAAATGGTTCAAATTATCTTTCAGAAATTGTGGATGGAAACGCTAAAATGACATTGGGGATGATTTGGACGATTATCCTCCGCTTTGCCATCCAAGATATCTCTGTTGAGGGTAAGTGTCCAGGCATTTTGGTCCCCCTGTTAGTGCTCGTGTGGCCCATGTGGATCTCCCGTTGACCTTCCTCTTCTCTCTCCAGAGACCTCTGCCAAGGAAGGGTTGTTACTGTGGTGTCAGAGGAAGACGGCACCGTACAAGAATGTCAATGTACAGAACTTCCACATCAGGTAACGCAACACTCTGCGTGTTCTTTATGTAACGTCTCGGTGCCCTCTTGTTGCTGATCTGTAGATGTGATCCAGGTCCTTCTAATCTCCCCTTTCAGAACTCCGTAGTGTTCTCTAAAGCTGGTCACATCCTACACAATTTTCAGCTGATCGGCCTGATTTATCATATATCAGTGCAGCAAAGCTTTCCAAATGTTACAATGGAGAATACCGTGTGTGAGCAATATACAGTGTCCCTGGCTATAGGTTATTGCTCACTGGGTAAAACCTAAAGTGTATCTAGCTTTATTTGAGACTATATCTCCCTCCTTACTACCCACTGTCTTCAGTATTACCTGACCTTTTACAGGGTGTTAATCTACATGTCCCTGGGGGATAGAGAGAAGTGTTAATTGGAACACTTACCCTCCACTCCTGTAACCGTATTTTATGTCCAATATAATGGGCGCTCTCTACCACCCCCTTGCATCGTATTCTGCATTTGTTATTGCTCGGCGTTAATACACACAGCGCCCTTTCTTTCTTGCTAATGCATGACGCTCTTGCAGTTGGAAGGATGGCCTGGCGTTTAACGCCTTGATTCACCGACATCGGCCTGAACTCATAGAATACGATAAGCTGAGGAAGGTAAGTGGACATCGGTGCTGCAACATGTCAACTTAGAGCCCTTTTCATCCTTATCATCTTTCTAGGTAACTTTCTCTAATCCCATTGCGTATGTCTTGTAGGATGACCCGGTCACTAACTTAAACAATGCCTTTGAAGTGGCTGAGAAATACCTGGACATCCCCAAGATGTTGGACGCTGAAGGTGACTTGCTTGATTTGTGTCACATGAGCTTCTAAACCAATGACCTTCCTTGTGTTGCGTTAAACCCCTAAAATAGTGCGCAGCCTGTGTCACACAACATACAAAGACTAGGGGAACGTCACATGTACAGCCTGGAGCAGAGAAGGGACGGGGAGTATAACGGCTTAGCTTTCACATATATCGAAGGGTATTTTCTAGGGAGGAATTTTTCAAGGGAAATGAATGTATTGGAGCACGAGGACAAATATGAATTGGAGGGTGGAAGGTTTAGAGGAAATATGCCAAAAAATGATATAGATATAGATATATATAGATATATGTATGTGGTATAGCCTCCCATCTAAGCCGGTAGAGGTTAACACGACTGAATAATTTAAACTTTGTAATAAAGATAAGGATATTTTAAATCTTAAACTAAAAAAACCACACACAGGGCACCCTGCATTGGCCGTCACATTCTATTACCACAATGGATTCCTCCTATAGCGTGCCGTGATGCAGGGCGCTGTCAAATCGTTTTAAATAAAGTTTTTCTTCCCGTCTGTCTGTAAACGAAAATGGCTTCTGAACCTTGTCGCCCCGGTTCCCCCTGTCTCACCCTGTCTCCTTCATTTCCAGACATTGTCAACACCGCTCGCCCCGATGAGAAGGCGATCATGACATACGTGTCCTCTTTCTACCACGCCTTCTCAGGAGCCCAGAAGGTAGTGTGCGGGGCGGCCACAGAGCCTCCACCTGTCTCCTCTCTCTTCTGCATGCCTGATCTCCTGCCTCTTTTTGCAGATGCGCGGCATGCCGTCACCTCGCTGTGTGTCGGGAATCTCTCGGTCCGCTGCTTTGTAACCCTTCTCGGCCTCAGCGTTTAATGAGCCCTGAGGCGGCGACCTAAGCTCTACTCTCCCGCTGGTCATTCCTGACACAGACTGAGGGCAGAGAGGTGCAGATCTGGGACAGGAAGCCCCTCGCCTGGCTCCTGACCCCTATCCGGCACCCTCTCACTCTGCACTTTGTCCTTCTCTCTCTCTCTCCTCTGCACAGATATTGTGGGCACTCTCAGGCCTGATGAGAAGGCCATAATGACCTACGTCTCCTGCTTCTACCACGCTTTCTCTGGGGCTCAGAAGGTGAGCTGCTTCTGCTGGCATCTCATACTGGGTGCTTAACCTGTTTCTCTTCATGGTCTCCGCTTGTAATACTCCCAACTCTTCTTGACTGCTGTATACTATGTACAATTCTCTGCTAGAACTGTGTGTGACCCTGAAGTGACGCTGATCTAATATGGGTTTGTATGTGCTGTGCTGTTGACCCAGATGAGTGCTGCAGTCTCCACTTACACTGGAAAGCCTCTCCTGGTCTGCAGTCCTTAGCGGTGTGTGAGGATTTGTAAAGGGCTCCCCGCTGCTAGCAGCGAACAGACGGCTGTCATCTCATTGAAGCAAGCTTCACGCGGCCCGTCTCCATCCACTGACCTTAATAGTTCATGTAGACATTCTTCATATGGAGGAGTTCATGAAATGTATTTCCCCATTGAACGTTTATTTCATCCTAAGTAGCTCCTTTCGCACCTGTGTCCTGGAGTTCCCATTTAAGCCTTTGAAGCAGCATAACTGTATCGCTAATGGGTAATGATTGACCACAGAGAGAAGCAGTAACTTTCTATAGATGTATATACGATGTGTTGAAGCTGTGTAATGTATATGACCACATCACAGTATCTAGAAGCTCCTCACTGCAGCAGGTCCCTCGGTTGGGAAGGAGAGAACTCTCCATACACAATAGGGCAGAAGATGTTCATTGTAATGTGTGTGTGCAGTTTGCTAAATCCAATTTCAGGTAACTGACTGCGGTTTTAGCTTTTTGACCTATATCTAGCAGTTATCTGACTGAAGGTGGCAGAGGAACGGTCTGTAGTGGAGTTGGTTAATGAGAGTTACACCTATAGCAGCAACACTGCATATTGATTTTTAGAGTTCACAGGTTTTTTGCCTAGATGCTCTCTCTTGATTTTGTTTCAGACATTCAGCTTTAATATGGAGAAGGTGAAGGAATTCTAGTAACGCCTGCCCGCCATTTCTGTCTCCGTGTCCTCTAACCAATGTCTCCGTTTTTAGGCCGAGACAGCCGCCAACAGGATCTGCAAAGTCCTGGCTGTGAATCAGGAGAATGAGCATCTGATGCAGGATTACGAGAGACTGGCCAGTGACGTGAGTCCTTTATGGTGCATTTCTCCGGGTTCTCTCTGTGGAATGGGAGATTCTTTTACAGTTATAAATGGAAATTTTGTTAAATACGAATTGTGTAAGATGGCTGTGCTCAAACATGAACGCTGTTTAGGTCATGCCACCAAGTCTAGATTAGAAACATAGAAAGTGACGGCAGATAAGAGCCACATGGCCCATCCATTCTGCCCAGTTTATTTAAAACTATACTGACCCTAGACCCTATTTACCCTCAGTTGAGTTTGAGATTGAGGATATCCTTATATTTATCCCAAGCATGTTTACACTGTTCTACTGTGTTACCTCAACCACCTCAGATGGGAGAATATTCCACTTATCTATCACCCTTTCAGTGAAGTCATTATCCGCACATTTCCTCTGAATCTACCACCCTCCAGTTTATATTCATGTCCTCGTGTTCTATTACACCTCTTTATCTGAAAAATCCCCTCCCCTCTAGCCGTCCATTAAATTGTCCATTCTTGATTGGTTGATTAATTAAAACAGAATCTCTTAACATTGGCTTGTACCTGCCATGTAGATAGTGGTTGGGACTAGGATTTGGCATCTCGGCCAGCTTGCTGTATATAGATATATTTTTTATTTTTTAAACCCTGTGGTTTTCTCTATATAGCTCTTGGAGTGGATTCGTCGCACAATCCCATGGCTGGAAGACCGTCAGCCGGAGAAGACCATGCAAGACATGCAGCAGAAACTAGAGGACTTCCGAGATTATCGCCGTGTGCACAAACCCCCAAAGGTCCAAGAGAAGTGTCAGCTGGAGATCAACTTCAACACCCTACAGACCAAGCTGAGGCTCAGTAACCGACCTGCATTCATGCCTTCCGAAGGGAAGATGGTGTCGGTGAGTGTGTGACAATGATTGTCTGGTAATGGTAGATTATGATCATGGAGGAACTGTAGATGTGTATATTGGGCATAATCCAGATGGTAAAAAATGGATTGTTATCATCCGGTTGATGTAGCATATTTTATTTTCCTTTTGGCCGTTTAGGACATTAACAATGGTTGGCAGCACTTGGAGCAGAGTGAGAAGGGGTTCGAGGAATGGCTCCTGAATGAGATTCGCCGGTTAGAAAGATTGGACCACTTGGCTGAGAAATTCCGCCAGAAAGCATCTATACATGAAGCCTGGACAGAGGGTGGGTATCGGGACTCTGTGTCTGCTTTTGCTGTGTGTAACGGGTGTCATTTAGCTCAAAAACCTTAAGGTATTAATACTGTTAAATGTTACAGGTTCACCTGTCATTTGGGCGGCGGCCATTTTGTACTTCCTGTTTCCGAGGTCTTACTGGTGTTATGAACCTTTAGCGTCTTTACCTGGGTATTGGCTCTTATGTTGCGTTGCTGGAGGAACGTTGTCTCGTTCAGTGCAGGGCTTTACACATGTTGCTTTTCTCTCCCCCAGGAAAAGAGCCCATGTTGAAGCAGAAGGACTATGAAACTGCCACCCTTGCAGAAATCAAGGCTCTAATCCGAAAACACGAGGCCTTTGAGAGTGACTTGGCAGCTCACCAGGACAGAGTGGAGCAGATCGCAGCCATAGCACAAGAACTCAAGTGAGTAGAAAAGAGGCACAGGGCTTGACGGAGTCATTTAAGGTTTTAGACATGACATGGGATGCATGTTTTATTATACCAGCCTTTAAAAATGAAATGTATCACCTACTATCATGTCTAATGGCTCCAAAATCTTAGCCTACTGACCCCATACAGTGTCTGTTTGTTTTTGAAGTTGTAGCTGTATCGTAAAATGTTAGCAGAGATGTCAAATGTGGTGGCTGATTCCTCCACATAGGTATGTTTGTGTGTGTGTGTAGTAACACACAGTGCACTCATTGTTCCATGCCGTTATTATAAGACATTCCAAAGCCAGGGTTTCACAACTTCCACGTCTCCAAGCTTGCTATAGCGGCTGTCAATGGAGCCCTTTATTTCCCGGACACGTGTAGAGGGTTATTGGAAAGCAGAGTGAGGGTGTGAACGAATCTTCCCCTACAATATAAAAACCACTATGTTGGGGCCTGGGGCTGCTTCTAAACATAACGTCTGAATCTTCTGTGTCTCCTCTAGTGAACTCGACTACTACGACTCGCCCAGCGTGAACGCACGTTGCCAAAAGATCTGCGACCAGTGGGATGTCCTGGGCTCATTGACGCACAACAGACGAGAGTCCTTAGAGGTGAGCGTTACGGCGACACTTCCTGTTGCTCGTACTTCGGGTCTCTTGCTCCTGACGTCTCACTGACCCGTTTCTTTGCTTTCAGCAAGCAGAGAAGCACCTGGAGGCGATCGACCAGCTCTACCTGGAGTATGCCAAGAGGGCGGCGCCATTCAATAACTGGATGGAGGGGGCTATGGAAGACCTGCAGGACATGTTTATTGTGCACACTATCGAAGAGATTGAGGTATGAGCTGACTCCAGTGGGTCGGATGTAGACTTCCGATAAGGGGGCATTTTCTGAACAGGAGGATCAAACAAAAAATGCACCCTTTAGAAAGGGCCGAATGGACCGATCCACCTCTACCATGCCGTATCCTGGTTGGACATCCAATGGCGGGTCAGGATGTCTGAGGGGCACCGCTTCCACTCTGTGGGAAGGGGGTGCACTGCTAATAGTACAGTAAGGGCCGTCTTCAGCCTTTGGTTACTACCCAGACTTCTGCACGGGACTATGTTAACGTAGGGGCCACTCAGCAGAGTTCCTTATGTGAGGGCAGTGGCCTCCTCTCGCTTGTGTGGATGTCTGCATCCAGTGTGCTGGCAGATGACGCCCCTCTTACTGTGTCCTCTGGAGGATTATATGGGACCGTTTCTTGTGTCGTAGGGACTTATCGCAGCCCACGAGCAGTTTAAATCGACGCTGCCAGATGCAGACCGGGAGCGAGAGGCCATCCTCGACATCCAAAGCCAGGCTCAGAAGATCGCCGATTTCAACCACATCAAGCTGACCAGCGGGAACCCCTACACCACAGTCACCCCACAGACCATCAATTCCAAGTGGGATAAGGTAGGAGGAGCCATAGCAAGAACCCAACACCTCCCTCCCCCACCCTTATCTGGCTACAGCCTAACGCATGATATTTCTATTGCCAGGTCCAACAACTTGTCCCCAAGAGAGACAATGCACTGAAGGGAGAGCAGGACAAGCAGCAGTCCAACGAGCGCCTACGCTTGCAGTTTGCTAACCAAGCGAACGTGGTGGGACCCTGGATTCAGTCGAAAATGGAGGCAAGTTCCAGGATTTGTCTCCAGGCTCTGTTCATTCCACAATGAAAGGCTCCATTCTTTCCCCCCGGCAGACCTTATTTGACATTGTGCTCTTAGATCATGACGGTTGGTGTTGGAATGCAGCCAGATGCAGTGCCATCTGGTGCATAGGTTTGGAACTGCAGTGTTTAAATATTGATCCTTTAGGTTTTTATATAGCTTGGCACTTTACAATATTTAAATACTAATTCTCATCATGGGGCAGGGTCAGTCTTGCAGTCTAAATTCCCTGATAGACTAGGGTTAATTTTATTTAGTATCTAATTGATCTACTAGTATGTTTTTGAACATTGTGGGAGGATACTGGAGCACCCAGAGGAAACCCACACAGACACAGGGAGGACATACAAGCTCCACACAGATAAGGGGTTGTCCGGTGATCGAACTCATGACCTCAGTGCTGTGCGGCAGAAGACCTACTATATATATGTATTTATACACTATGTTTCTTCCATGAGATGAAACATTCATGCTCTGTGTGTTGCACCCGTGGTGTCTGTTGCCCCTCTCTGCCAATACTCATCGCTCTGTCTCTTGTCTCTTCAGGAGATTGGTAGGATCGCCATTGAAATGCATGGCACTCTGGAGGACCAGATACGTCACCTGAAGCAGTACGAACAAAGCGTCATAAGCTACAAGCCCAACATAGACAAACTGGAGCAGCAGCACCAGCTCATCCAGGAGGCCCTGATCTTCGATAACAAGCACACCAACTACACCATGGAGGTGAGACGTGGCCCAGGTTACCACGAATGTGTCATTCAGGTCAGAGCTGGGAAGTAACTTATACCTGTCCTCCGCAGCACATCCGCGTCGGCTCAGAACATTTGCGCACCACTATCGCCATGACCATCAACGAGGTGGAGAACCAGATCTTGACACGTGACGCCAAGGGAATCAGCCAGGAGCAGATGCAGGAGTACAGAGCGTCCTTCAACCACTTTGACAAGGTGAGGGGGCTCTAAGGATATAAAGAGTGGAGCAGTAGCTGGATGAGGGGGACTGACAAAGGGTATAGCAGTGGGTGAGGAAAAGCCGCTCTAGAGGCAGTTTGAACTACTCGACTCTTCAGGTGTTCTGTTGGAAGGGCGATGTGACCTCTTTAATGATCCCCCCCCCCTTCCTCTCTGTCTAATCCCGGTAGATCACCTCCCAGTGTTGTTCGAGTACACCTCCCATTGTCCCAGGTCTCCAAATCATGTTATGCATTCCGTAACGTATTGTTTTGTTTCTCTTCCATTGTCCTTGTTCTCCCACCCATCGCCTCCACTCCATTTCACCGCCTGTCTACCTGCCCATCGCTTACTCTACGGACCCACATGTTGTTTTCCCCTCCGCCATGTTCTGCTTGTGACAGGATCATACGGGTGCCCTGGGACCGGAAGAATTCAAAGCTTGCCTCATCAGTCTGGGCTATGATGTGGAAAATGACAGACAGGTACCACGCTGCCATGCTAAGCGCCAACTAATTCTCGCTCTTTCCTCTTCCCTCTCTTCTCTCTGCCTTCTGTTGGATTGTCCTCTTTCTGTTTTCTTGCTGCTTCCTTTTATTTGTTTATTTTGTCTTGGTTTCTCCTCAACTGCGCTTTGTCCGATCGTTCCGGTCCTTGTGTTATTTTGGTAAATCTTACCACCTTCAACCCCTTTTTCTTTCCTTGGATCTGTCCTATTCCTTTCTCCTCTGCAACTGTCTATACGGTTTCTTGGAAAAGAAGAGACTGTCTTGTCTGGATGCCGATGACTTTCGAGCTCTCCTTATCTCTACCGGATACAGTTTGGTATGCTCCTCGCATCTCCTCCTTCTGTGATTGTCTACTGGTGTTCTCCTGTGGTCCCTCCTCGTGTCATCGCTGGACCCAGCAGCTTCTCGCTTCTCTAACGTCTTTCCCTCCTTTTCTCCTGTTGACACCAGGGTGACGCGGAATTCAACCGCATCATGGCCAGCGTTGACCCCAACAATTCGGGCATGGTGACCTTCCAAGCGTTTATCGATTTCATGTCCAGGGAGACCACGGACACAGACACCGCTGACCAAGTCATTGCATCTTTCAAGGTCCTTGCCGGAGATAAGGTAGGGCGCGTTTTAGTCCTTCTGGGTTGTGTAAGGTCCCAGCCGGTGGTGTCCTGTTATTTTCATCGCCATTTATGGACATGATCTTGAGTTTTATGATCGTGACTCCCCTTTAACTTATCTTATTTATTTCAGAATTACATCACAGCTGCAGAGTTGCGCCGGGAGCTGCCGCCAGACCAGGCGGAGTATTGCATTTCTCGTATGGCCCCCTACCACGGCCCTGACACAGTGCCTGGAGCACTGGATTATCTGTCCTTTTCTACTGCCTTGTACGGGGAAAGCGACCTGTGAGAGCACGATGGGGGGGAAGAGATTGACACTGCCCGCCCACCCTCCCATCACCTACTAATGCCTCTGCTGCAGAAGAGGTGAAGCTCTGGATGGACAC
>WWET01000740.1:269507-280827 GCA_011038615.1 Limnodynastes dumerilii | reverse complement strand
CCGCTACCCCTCCCTTCCCTGTAGCCTGACCCTAACCCTCCTGCCCCTGCAGCCTGCCCCTAACCCTCCCTCCCTTGCACCCTGACCCTAACCCTCCTTCCCCTGCAGCCTGACTCTAACCCTCCCTCCCCTGAACCCTGACCCTAACCCTCCTTCCCCTGCAGCCTGACCCTAACCCTCCTTCCCCTGCAGCCAGCCTAACCCTGGAGAGGTTACTCACCTTTCCCGTGGTCCGGGTCCTGCAGTAGCGGCGGCATTTTCTGAAACGGAATGGGCGCGTATGGGGATCGGCATACTCACCCATTCTGAAAACATTTTTCTAAACTGAAGGGGTTTTTCGAAATAGGGATATTTAAAAAGGAAGTTTCGGATGTCCCTATTTCGGAAATCAGGCTTTCTTAGCGGGGACTGCAACCGAGCTTCAGGATATCTTAAATCTAAAAAGGAAAATTAAGGATCAAATAGGGCATAATGGTTTATGAATAACTGGGTGGACAGTATCAGCCAAATCTCCTTTATCTGCCACTAAATTCTGTCTCTATGTTTCAGAGCTCCAGTCTTTGGTAATTTGGTCAATACACCAGTAATGTGTATTATCCTGTTTACTACATGCAGGGAAGGAATGTCTAAAATCAAAATGGGATCATTAGTAAAATTCAAAGAATGGATGTTTTGAGGCATTTACTATATTTTGCCACTGTATTTACTGCTCTTCAGTCACATTATAAGAAAAGGATTAATCACCTTGTTCAGACTCTAGCCTAAAGATGTGGGGGTAGATCTAGACCTACGGGCTAGTGACGTTACAACGCATAGCGTAATTACTATGCACTCCCCTCGCTTGTAAATACTTTGGCCGTATTTTGCTGCCCAAACCCTACCTTAACTTTTCCTAGCGTAAGTACGGACGTACGTAATGGATTTACGTACAAGACGGCCAAACTCAGCCCATACTGCCCAATTTAAATGCCTCCCTCCGTCTCCAAAGCGTAATTACGGGTGTCGTATTGATATCCCCGCCCCTTTGTTTGTATTTACGCTGATGGTACGTATGTTAGGAGTTACTTGGCGTAGCATCTGCTGTGTGCATGTGCAGTATATACAAATAGGCGATTTTTTCGTCATCGGCTACGTACTTAGCTTAGGATCTGGCCCCTGGTGAGGTTCCTCAGTGTCATTAGCATATAGCACGTCCAAGTCCTGATTAGGAACTTCTCCAATGATAACCAAAACAAGGCAATATTTTGTTTAAATCACATGTCAAGGCATTTTGTCTAAATGTATCCTTCATCCCCCACCCATGAGGACAGAATTATCCTACTAAAATATGTGCCTAGCCTAATAAAATATAAACTGAATGATAACTTAAAGTACTGTTTAAAATGATGAAACTAGTTAAAAACAAATAAAATAAATAACTAAATAAATATATAAATAGGTGAGCAAGGAAATTAAAATTGATACGCTATTTCTTTAAACATCCACTAGGTGGTGCTGTTGCTGTATGACTCCTCTGCTACAATAGTCAAGCCCGTCCTGGCATTTAAAGCCTCCGGGACTAACTACTGTTGCAAAATATTATTGCACGCTGATGGGGAAAAATCTAAAAAAAAAGACCCAATTCAATTTGTGGTGCATAGCTAATTGTGCAAATTTTTTTTTTTATTCGCATGTCATAGAGGTGTTCATAAAAATCTGCTACCTTAATAGATGGAAAAATCGCACCCTGACCCTGAATTCCAAGCCAATTTAACTATAAATATTAACTCACTGGTGCCCCCTAAGATTTGCGCCCTGTGTGGCCGCCCCTATCGCACACCCCTAGTTATTGGCCTGCCCAGAATATTTGACAGACAAAAGTAGTGGTCTGTACAGTGGTCTTCAGTTCCCTTCAAATCAATAGAACAACAAAATTCAAGTGCCAAAATCCCTTTGCCCTGCCTATGAGGAGCCTGATACAAGAAGACAGCAAACATGCGAGACCCAGTCTGTGTCTTAGGGCCTGATCCAGAATAACGCCCACCAACGCTAGGACGGCGGGCGTAAGCGTAAGAACGGCTTTTGAGACGATCTGCGCATGCGCCTGGCAGATGTTGCCCTGCATCGCTACGGCAATGCCCGATCTTGGATCGGGCGTCCGTAGCAGCGCCGTAGGGACGCTGGAGGGGACGTCTTCCAGCGTCCCTACGTTAAGGTTAGTGCAGGTGGACGGGGGGGAGGTAGTTAAATGAGGATAAGAGGGCGGGCTAAGCGACCATACGCTCCTGTGCGAGCGTATAATCCAACCCACGTGCAAGTCCACAGACCAATCAATATGCAGGATGCAAAAATGTGTGCAGACTCACTTGATCCAGCCACAGGGATTGGTCCATAAAAACCTCCCTAATCGCTCTATAAACGGGTCATATATTGCAATATCAGCTACTAAAGTAGGTATATTTTTAAAACTGTGGGTGATAGAAACAATCATTGATCATTTATGAAGTCAGCAGAGAGAATATGTGTATAATAACACCTGAGGAGCCCTGTGATAAAATCATTGTTTTCCAGTGTAATGAATTTGTTAAGTGACAGAGTAATTAATATCAAAAACATACAAAAACCTTAAAAACACCGTCAATAATAAATTCATACATTAAAAAAATACATGAATAAAAAAAGGACCAATAAGGTGTGACTAATAACACAATAAAACTGGAAGCTATAGCAATTAAGTTATTACATAAAACATAATAAATCATATAAATACAATAAAATCTATATCTATATTTAGACCAATAGGAAAAAGGCTTTTGAGTTCAAAGATCCAAAATGTTTCCTTTTGAGATAACTTACATTTTCTGCCATCCCCTCTAAGGTCAAGAGGGATTTTTTATAATTGCCATTGCTTTTAACTATTTAGGGTTTCATTTATGTATTGTATAAAGATGTTTCGAAACACTGGACCTGATTCACAGTTTAGAAAATGCTTCTTTTTAGGTGCGTATATTTAAGAAGGGACATACTGCGCAGGCGTAGTAATTTAATATACGCAATTTACGTAGGACTTAAGAAAGGGACGGCTCTGAATCCCCAGTACAAACCTATTTCCTCAAGGTTCGTAATGACTTAAGAAGGAAGAGGCGTGCCGGGAAAACTTAAGAATGAAGATAAGAAGATTGGGTGGAGGGAGGCATTTAAATGAGGAAATCTGGGCGCGGTTAGGCGGAAATGTCCTTAATTAACCGCCCTACGCACACAACTACGATCCTAAAGATAAGGTAGCCCTATGGCATTCATAAGTCGGTTAAAAAGCTGAAAATCGAGGGCGTGTCAGGGGAGTCACCTTGCTACTTTTTGCTTATAATTAAGAACCTAACTCATTACTAAGTGTGAACACGGTCCACTGCGCGTTTCACCTCCCTTTTCTATATTAAGTAAACGTTCTCTAAGTCTAGTTTTGAAAGGGGTGTGAGGTTTTTCCTGCACACTGGAAGCCACAAGTGCATACCATTGCATTACTAGCTTCCCTTAGTATGATTGCTAACACATTCCTTAGTCTACTTCCAACTGGCAAATCTTACACAGAAAGAAACCTCAAAGATCAAAAAATGGAAGCAGCGGATCCAGATTCCTCAGACTGACTTGTCGGAGCCAGAGATTTTTTATTATCCGCTGCATTTTGAAAATAAATGTGGGGTCTAACAAGTAATATGACCTTTGGAACTGGATCCAATAAAAAGGTGTCGTTGTCTGTTCAAAACTTTTCTAATATCCTTTATCTGCCAGATCCAGTCTTAATAAAAAGAGCTGACTTACATATTCTAGGCACGTAATTTGGCTCTGAATAGGTGCTGTGCATGCGCAGAACCTGTCCTTCCGCAATGGAACACAGCCGCCTGATGCTGCGTTCAGTGAGGAAATCAGCTTCCATAACGGGGGATGGGGCTACTCACTATGCATACGAGATGCATGGTGAATGGCCTTAGGCATTTAAATCATGCAGGAAGGGCAGGGTCAAGCCCTTACGTACAATCCTCTAATTCACATGCATGGAGGCGCGTGCAGACTAGTTAAGGTAGGCCCGGGGACACAAATTCACTATCCACACATAAAAGAGCAGTGGAGTGCCCTTCTTCTATGTGCAGTAATGTGAAATGCGGACGCTACATACAAACTTTCAAAGTAACTCTCATACGGCCCATTATTATTATTATTATTAATAAGATCCTTTTGATTGAGGACTTCCGGTTCCGGCTGCCATGTAAGTGGCTGCATGCGCGCTGAGCTCCGGTGCCTCGCTCCCCTAAACGGCTCTCACCCGCACATATCACCGATTTACCAGGGGTTAGAGAGATACCCCATCTACCCAGTACCTCTCCTCCGTGAATGGACAAGTTCCTGGCCCTTAAAACTTTTCGAAACCACTACATGGTTCATTTACAAAAATTGGATACCTCCATCTTAATGTTGCAGGTGGACAAGACCTATCTGGATGTGGGATTTGGCCGCTTGGAGATGGCTTTGAATGAGGTCGGGGTGGCAATTCACAGGAAATTTCTCTTTCTTTCCTTTCTTTTCTTTTGTTCTTTAGTTCGTAGTTCTGGTGTTACCACGCTGATTATGCAATAGTACTTGCAGAAGTAGGAGATGTATGGTGGGGTACAATGGAGCGTGTATCTATTCTATTGTATTCGGCCAATCGGGCCCTATGTGGAATGTTTTCATTTGTGATTTCACTGCACCTTATTCAACACTGATAAAGGTGATTGTAAGGGGCCAATCGGGCCGTATCTGGCTGTTCTACACTATTAATTGTACCATCTTCTTGCATTGATGATTGTTAACTAATTGTTACATATGTGGCTACATCTCTGTATGATTAGTGTGAAAAACCAATAAAAAAAGTATTAAAAAAAAGATCCTTTTGATTTCTCTTCACCAGTTGAGTTTGGTCCATATCTCTAACTTCCTTAATAGCCTCTTGAAGTTAGTGTTAGCTAAATAATTCCCTCTTTGGTAAATTTACAAATCTAAAAAGATCACTGTACAAGTGCTTATCATTCTTATTAAGGCGTCTTGAGAATACTTCTAACATAGATGAAGATCCTCTTCAAATAAAACATATGTCATTGATATAACACAGCCATAGCACCAGGTTGTCCAAGTATGGTTGGGATTTCCAAATAGTGTGATGTTCATAATAGCCAATAAAAAGATTGGCATAACTCAGAGCAAACCTGGTTCCCATGGTGCTGCCTTAAATTTGACGATAGAAATTCATACTAAATTTTAAATAATTATGCTTTAAAATGAATAAAATTGCATCAATAATCATTTGCTTCGTTTGATTCGTTTGATTTTGAGCAATAAAGCTAGTTGGATAGTTGCACCATATTCTGCATATTTGGTGTTATATTCTTCTTGTTACTCATGTGCTACCTACATTATTTCTACTACATTATTTTTATCTATAGTATTTACTACAGTACATTATTTCTAACTGATTTCTATCTACTACATTCTATCTATATTATTTCTACCTACAGTATTGCTACCACATGATTTCTACCCACATTAGGCCGGATCCAGAACTACGTCTGTCTTCAATAGACGAACGTAATTCAACGAACAATAGCTACTGCGCATGCGTAGTAGCTATTGTACGTAATCTGCGTATATGTCTTCCATAGACGGACGTAGTTCTGGATCTACCCCATGTTTTTTACCCAGTCTTTATACCCACAGTGGACCTGATTCACACTTAAGAATCTTCTTAAAATAAGAACTTAAAGTCACTCCTGGGCAAAACCATGTTAATTTCAGGGGGAATTAATTTAATTGTATTCTTTGCATGCAGGGATATATCTTTGAATTGATTACTGCACACAGATACTGACCAGCTTTACTATCACACTGTTATTTAGACTTGGGCTGGGTAATATCACCTCTCAACACTAGTACTGTTTGCAACAGATGAAATATGACTCCCCTGCAATCAACATGGTTTAGCCCAGGTGTGACTTTAAGTTCTTATTTTAAGAAGATTCTTAAGTGTGAATCAGGTCCAGTATTTCTACCTATATTGTTTCTACCCACATTATTTCTACAAAATCATTTCTATCTTTATTATTTCACCTACATTATTTCTACCCATAGATTTTATACCCAAACTATTTCTGCTTACATTATTTCTACCTACAATAGACAATAATGCCCTCGATTTATTATATGCCCCCAATGTTGTGCCCGCAGCTCTGGCAGGGTTGCGGCAAAGGTGGCAGCACCCCCACAAAAACTCTGGTTTTAAGCCATTTAATAATCATTATTATTGTATACTCAGGTATCTGATATAACAACCACCCACTAATATTTACAGTCCTATTTCCTTACCACATGCAAACACAACACAGCTCATTTCATTACAGGCAAATGCAGGTTAGAATGTGTGTATGGAGTGTAACAAGCATACAATAGCCCGCACTAACACAGGACAGTACACAAATATTACACAGGTAGCCAGGGCTGGAGCAATGCGCTCAGTAGGGGGATGAATTGCAGGACGGCGTCGGTCTGGACAGATGCTCTCCCCGCTCCGCACTCTGCAAACGCTCACCTTATCATGAGCTCTGCTGCCTCCACCTGCCTATCATACAAGCAGTGTGACAGGTGCTGCACATGGGATTGCTTATTGCTGTTGAACATTATAAAGCGCTTGCTGAACCAGTGACAGGCACAGCAGGCATGAGGTTAGACAGCAACAGGCTGCAGAGCCCATCACATCATATGCATGACAGACAGGCTGAGGAAGCACGATCCGTACCCCGAGTACTGCCCCTCCCACTCGCAGGAAGGTGCAAACATCTAGATTGCTGGGAGACGCAGATCACCCTAACTCCGGCCCTGCAGGTGGTATTTCAAGTTTCTAAGGGAAGGGGACTAGAGCGAGGCTTAGTACTGTCTAAAATCATAGCCATGCCTGGTCATGCACTGATAACTCAGGGTTGCCGACTCTCCCGGAATATCCGGGAGACTCACGAAATGTGGGCAGGTCTCCCGGCCGGCAAAGTTCCCGCAAGCCCCGACCAGCTATAAATTGTTACTGTAATCCTTAGCGTCATTAAGCCCCGCCCCTTTCACAAATCTATGGCTCTAAGGGGTAGATCCAGTACAACGTCCGCAAGTGAATTTACGCTAGCCCCTAGCGTAAATTCACAGATTAGTACTTACTGCGCACGCGCACGGCAGATGTTACGCCACGTAAGGCATAGCGTAAGGGGCAGTCACGTATCAGTAGCGTATCAACTTACGAAGGGGTGTGTCAGCCATATGCCACCCATATTTACGATTCGAAGGCGGGGTGAAGCATTTAAATTGTACAGTATGGGCGTGCTTAGCTGCGTAGCTACGTGTGGGAAGTCCGTCCGCTAGTGGTTACGCAGCATAAAGTTAGGGTAGGGTATGGAAAGCGTAAGGCGCCTAAAATACGTACATGAGAGGCGTGTGCCGAGGGGAGTGCGTAGAAGGTACGCTAGCGTAAGAACGCAGTGTAAAAAGATTTACTAAGCTGCGGGTTTGGAAAAGTGGAGATGTTGCCTATAGCAACCAATCAGATTCTAGCTCTCATTTTCCTTTTAAATACTAGAGAATGTCAGCTAGAATCTGATTGGTTGCTATAGGCAACATCTTCACTTTTCCAAACCCACAGCTTAGTAAATCTGGCCCCAAGCCAGCGTTTGCCCCTAAATGTATTTTTCAATGTTTTATGTTTCATGTCTGAGATAGCAGGCTGGTCAGGAAGGGGTTACGTGAATATACACTAGTAGACAGGAGTGTACTTGTCCTACGACATGAGACATTCCTGAACACTTACACACTACACTGTAGCTGGACCGCAAAGACACACCTTTTACCCAAAAGGCTTGAGAACCATGGACAGGATAATAAGACAGAGGAGAGGATCTGAGAGTAGGGGCAAAGCTGGTGCCAGTGCAGAGCATTGAGAGGTGAAGTGTCCAGGCTCAGCTCTGTATTACAGAGCAGGCATCAAGCCACTCAGTAGGTGCAAAAGCAAAGTTCTCTCCCTGCTTGCAAAGGACAGTTACATTCCTCTGCACCTCTGACATTGCAACATGGATTTGCTCAAGTCTACACTTGCTCCAGTCTTGCTCTCACTTTCAGACTATGGTTCAGGCCCAATATTGAGTTATTTTTATTTTTTATTTTAAGTAATTAGAGTCAAATTTAAATATCAAACAAAATCATAAATATATTTTGAAAAAAAAAAAAATAAGAATAAGACACAGCTTCATGTAATAGAAATATCAAGGTTTTTGGGGACTTCTCTGTTTGGGCAATGGAGCAATTTCCACATCTCATGCTTGAATCTTACAGCATAAGCCCCGTAGCCGTCTTTTCAGGTTGTGCTCAGGTACCGGCACTGCGGTGAGGACCGGTCCTGTACTTTCAGCGGACACCTGTGCACCTCTCAGGCATGCATTTTTTGCATAACTGTACTAAACATTCAAATACAGAAGAGACACCTGTAATAAACATAGCGCCAATGCCCCCTCGCTGATCATTTAACATGTCATAAAACCATATTTGCCAATACAAGACTCAGGCAGCAAAACTGGGCACCCGGGAGAGGGGACGACCCTTCAGCATGTGCCCCTTTTGGGCATGGGGCTAGATGACATGAGTCAATGTGAATTGATCATCACTACATCACCATGCTGGGATCACAACACTGGGAATTGGGGCGGCGCTTATAGGCACCGGCAGGGGGCAAAACTGTCCTCTACCGGCAAGAGGGAGTGTGGCCAGTCCTGAGGCTGAGAAGCCACCCAACCTGGTCCAGTGCTGCACATGCATAGGACACAGCCTCAGATGCATGCTGGGATGTGTAGTTCATACCTCCCAACGGGAATGCGGTTGCCGGTCCAGCCTGCTGTATTTAGACAATGATACGGCAACCAGCTGGGGCTGTAGCATTGCCAAAATGCTTGGTTAACAGAGAGAGTTGCTATTGGAAATAGGTACCGATATTGACCCGTTCCCAATAGCAACAGGCTACGACGGCTGCATAGAGATTGCCTTCAAGAAGGGAGAGTTAGAGCTCAAGATGGGAGGGTTAGGACTAAAGAAGGAAGGGTTAGGACTAAAGAAGGAAGGGTTATGACTAAAGAAGGAAGGGTTAGGACTCAAGAAGGAAGGGTTATGACTAAAGAAGAGGGAGGGTTAGGCTAAAGAAGGGAGGGTTAGGACTAAAGAAGGGAGAGTTAGGACTAAAGAAGGGAGGGTTAGGCTAAAGAAGGGAGGGTTAGGACTAAAGAAGGGAGAGTTAGGACTAAAGAAGGGAGGGTTAGGCTAAAGAAGGGAGGGTTAGGACTAAAGAAGGGAGAGTTAGGACTAAAGAAGGGAGGGTTAGGCTAAAGAAGGGAGGGTTAGGACTAAAGAAGGGAGAGTTAGGACTAAAGAAGGGAGGGTTAGGCTAAAGAAGGGAGGGTTAGGACTAAAGAAGGGAGAGTTAGGACTAAAGAAGGGAGGGTTAGGCTAAAGAAGGGAGGGTTAGGACTAAAGAAGGGAGAGTTAGGACTAAAGAAGGGAGGGTTAGGCTAAAGAAGGGAGGGTTAGGACTAAAGAAGGGAGAGTTAGGACTAAAGAAGGGAGGGTTAGGCTAAAGAAGGGAGGGTTAGGACTAAAGAAGGGAGAGTTAGGACTAAAGAAGGGAGGGTTAGGCTAAAGAAGGGAGGGTTAGGACTAAAGAAGGGAGAGTTAGGACTAAAGAAGGGAGGGTTAGGCTAAAGAAGGGAGGGTTAGGACTAAAGAAGGGAGAGTTAGGACTAAAGAAGGGAGGGTTAGGCTAAAGAAGGGAGGGTTAGGACTAAAGAAGGGAGAGTTAGGACTAAAGAAGGGAGGGTTAGGCTAAAGAAGGGAGGGTTAGGACTAAAGAAGGGAGAGTTAGGACTAAAGAAGGGAGGGTTAGGCTAAAGAAGGGAGGGTTAGGACTAAAGAAGGGAGAGTTAGGACTAAAGAAGGGAGGGTTAGGCTAAAGAAGGGAGGGTTAGGACTAAAGAAGGGAGAGTTAGGACTAAAGAAGGGAGGGTTAGGCTAAAGAAGGGAGGGTTAGGACTAAAGAAGGGAGAGTTAGGACTAAAGAAGGGAGGGTTAGGCTAAAGAAGGGAGGGTTAGGACTAAAGAAGGGAGAGTTAGGACTAAAGAAGGGAGGGTTAGGCTAAAGAAGGGAGGGTTAGGACTAAAGAAGGGAGAGTTAGGACTAAAGAAGGGAGGGTTAGGCTAAAGAAGGGAGGGTTAGGACTAAAGAAGGGAGAGTTAGGACTAAAGAAGGGAGGGTTAGGCTAAAGAAGGGAGGGTTAGGACTAAAGAAGGGAGAGTTAGGACTAAAGAAGGGAGGGTTAGGCTAAAGAAGGGAGGGTTAGGACTAAAGAAGGGAGAGTTAGGACTAAAGAAGGGAGGGTTAGGCTAAAGAAGGGAGGGTTAGGACTAAAGAAGGGAGAGTTAGGACTAAAGAAGGGAGGGTTAGGCTAAAGAAGGGAGGGTTAGGACTAAAGAAGGGAGAGTTAGGACTAAAGAAGGGAGGGTTAGGCTAAAGAAGGGAGGGTTAGGACTAAAGAAGGGAGAGTTAGGACTAAAGAAGGGAGGGTTAGGCTAAAGAAGGGAGGGTTAGGACTAAAGAAGGGAGAGTTAGGACTAAAGAAGGGAGGGTTAGGCTAAAGAAGGGAGGGTTAGGACTAAAGAAGGGAGAGTTAGGACTAAAGAAGGGAGGGTTAGGCTAAAGAAGGGAGGGTTAGGACTAAAGAAGGGAGAGTTAGGACTAAAGAAGGGAGGGTTAGGCTAAAGAAGGGAGGGTTAGGACTAAAGAAGGGAGAGTTAGGACTAAAGAAGGGAGGGTTAGGCTAAAGAAGGGAGGGTTAGGACTAAAGAAGGGAGAGTTAGGACTAAAGAAGGGAGGGTTAGGCTAAAGAAGGGAGGGTTAGGACTAAAGAAGGGAGAGTTAGGACTAAAGAAGGGAGGGTTAGGCTAAAGAAGGGAGGGTTATGACTAAAGAAGGGAGGGTTAGGACTCAAGAAGGAAGGGTTATGACTAAAGAAGGGAGGGTTATGACTCAAGAAGGGAGGGTTAGGACTTAAGAAGGGAGGGTTAGGACTCAAGAAGGGAGGGTTAGGACTAAAGAAGGGAGAGTTAGGACTAAAGAAGGGAGGGTTAGGCTAAAGAAGGGAGGGTTAGGACTAAAGAAGGGAGGGTTAGGACTCAAGAAGGGAGGGTTAGCATTATGTTTAATCTGTAAAATAGGAAACATCACACAACAATAATTCTG
>WWET01000740.1:256385-269454 GCA_011038615.1 Limnodynastes dumerilii | reverse complement strand
CCTTCACTTCCACCACTGACATTGCAACAAGATTTTACCTTTTTACCCTGAAACTCTGAATCAGCCCCTCGGTGTCACAGTGGAACACCTCCAGTATATACTGCACCAAGCTGCTTCATGAAAACCCCTCAGTGTTTAGGATCTCACCTGGCTATTGGTGCCTTAGGAAACTACCAGGGATGTAGTGAAGGGCCGGCTTGAGGGTCATGTGTGTCTGGGGCTGAAATTATCTAGGGCCCACGCTATATAGTGTGCTATGGAGGAGTAAATCAGTCCCTGACATTCATCCTTATGCATTGCAGTAGGGGGGACTGGAGGTCTGCAAGATGTGGGGGCCTATTTTCAGATGGAGGCCTGGGACTGTAGTACCTATAGCCCCATTGTTAATCTGGCCCTCATGTAGTGCTAATGCCATCCCTGATTCCAAATCTGACTGTATCTGTCAGTGTTACAGACCAAGGAACAACTAATTTTATGGAAAAACCATAAAAACCAATCAATAAAATGTTAATTAATTGTTACTTAGGTTTTGCCATAAAATGTATTTTTCTTTGGGCCTCATGTAAACGGCCCAATGTTTTGGGTATATTATAGTTGCTGACTCTCCTGGACTCTCCGGGGGACTCCCTAATCTCTGCTCCTGGAATCATGGGAGAGCGGCAAAAATCCCGGATATGTGCTTGAAGCAAGTGATTTAATGCAAATGACTGCCACAATCTAAGGATGGGCGGGGCTTGATGACATCAAGCTCCACCCCATCCTTAGTAATCCTATGAATGAAAACTTTGATTAGATGGTGGGTGGGGCTTAAGGTGTGATTTACATAAATCATGCCTTCAAGCCGCACCCATATATATATGCTGGGAGGGAGAAACATGATGTCGGCAACTATGGGGTATATTGTACGCAAAGGATCGCTTCCAGAGCTCCGAATGCAGCGCCAGTGGTGTTCTGATAGCAGATCCCTGCCGTATCCATGCAAACGCATGAGAGACTCCTCCCATCACTCACACGGACTTCCGAATTCCGGCAGCTGCAATAGTGTGCTTAAGAGGAGGATGTCAATCACTGTCCTGTCCTCTGCCTGTACAGAGCTGGCTGCGCTATGTTTACAAGGCGCCACATGATTTAAGGTCATGTGAGCGTCACAATTCTTTAGAGCGCGCACCGCGGAGGACAGAGCCGGAGGAGAGGCAGCAAAGGTAAGTTTATTAAAATGTTTTGAAAGAAAGTGGAATGGGGATTTAAACAGAGAGGCACAAAGGCTGGGTGGACACAAAGGGGAGGCAATAGTGTTCTGGAAATAAAAGGATGGGCAATAAAGCTGAATGGACACAAAAAGGGGGGGGGGCAATATGATTGGCTAGAAATACATAAAGGTGGCAAGCAGATTGACTGGATACAAAGAAGGGGCAATAAGACTGGTTGGACACAGAAGGAAGGGGCATAAGGCTGGTTGAATACACAGGAGGGGGTATAGAGCTGACTGGATACAGAAGGAGGGGCAATAAGGCTGGTTGGACAAAGAAGGAGGGGCAATAAGGCTGGTTGGACAAAGAGGAGGGAAAAATAAGGCTGACTGGGCAGAAATAAAGAGGGGGCAATAAGACTGGCTGGACACAGAAGGAGGGGGCAATAAGGCTAACTAGACGCAAATAAATAGGGGGCAATTTTTCTGTATGTTAATGTAAAGCAGGGGCCCCCCCCACGATTTAGTTGCCCAGGGACCCCCACAGACCTTAATCCGGCCCTGCATATACGCATCTGCAAAAACCAAACCACCCACTTTGCGCAAGTCTGGATCCAGCCAATAGGGACCATGAGCCTGATCCAGACCTACGCCGATGCGCTGTGTTTAGTAAAGCACAGCGTATCGGCGTGCACTCTCCCCGACACTCCCCCCTGTGCGAGCGTATTTTCCCTCACTTACGCCGGCTGAAGGCTACCCTAACTTCAGCCGCCTTAGCAAGGGAAAATACGCTCACACAGGAGCGTAAGCCCGCAAACCCCTCCCACCTACACTAACTTGAGCGTAGTAACGGCGAGGGACACCCCCTCAGCCATTACTATGATGATAGTACGGATGTAGATCGGGCGTTTCCGTAGTAACGCCAGGCAACATCTTCCCGGCGCATGCGCAGATTGGCTTTTAAGCCGATCTTATGCTGCTGGCTGTCATCTTAATGCCAGCCAGCGTAGGTCTGGATCAGGCCCCATGAGACTACAATATTGTATTGTACTCAATGGAATATTCAGTTTATTGTGCGGTGCATCCAGCAGGAGTCTCTCTAGGTCATCACACGAAGTGGATTGACCAGTTTTGTAAAACAGATCTTCCCTCCCCTTCTCTCACAGCATATAAAGCATCTCTCATCCCCTAAGCAAAATCTACACTGAGAAACACTCCCCGGCACCAATCATGGCGTTCGTACCTGCTCCCGGATACCAAACAGCCTTTAACCCTGTGAGTACCCCCCCTAATAGTCACTTTATTTACTTTTATCAGACGCTGCACTTTTTATTTTTTTGGTTTTTTTTTACTGTGCCTAATTGTTACTGTGATGCATTTACTATGATCACTAAGCATGATGTTTTCCTGGATCCATTAGATAAAAGTTAAAAAGTTTACTCTAAATCAGTCCTAAAAATGCAATCCCGTTGTACCTACTACCATATAAAGTATGTAGAGGTGGGCTACAGCCATGGCTCCTTGTTAAGTATTTTTGATTTTTGGGCGTGTACAGATCCGGAGACTCGTGGACACATGCTTGAGATGTTAGGACCAGTTTGTCAAACAAACAAAAAAAAAAGAGCAGAGAGTTTTCATAGCACATTAACCCCTCCATCGACACCAGGATTTCACCAAGTTGTTTTATATATATATATATGGCCTGGCACTCTAGCAACCTCTATCTTGGATGTATGTATATATATATATATATATATATATATATATATATATATATATATAGTATACTGTATATACACCTTATTTAAAATACAAATTGGAATTTAGGCAAAAGGAACGGCTTCAGAGTTTGCCAGGGGGTGGTGCTACCCTGTAGACGTGCCAATGGCACAGACAAACCCAGCCAGTTATTATTTACTGTAAGCGCCTGCAGATTATTAACACTCCTCTAGACCTTATGTGCGGCTGCAGTGATGATCTCTTTGTGGGGTACTTAGGGGTGCCCAGTCATGTGATCTCTTAGTGTAGTGCCGCTTCTTGTTCTTGCACTACAATTGGGCTTTAAGGAAGACTGAGGACGCTACAAAGGGGCAAATAATGATCTGGGGGCATTACTATAATGGAGCATGTAGCAATTATAACACTAGTTGAGGACTGGTACTTTGTCCACACAATAAGGGCTCTTAGTACCTGCGACACACACAAGCTTTGCACAATAGTTGTATTCACAGACTCATCGAGATGGGGTTTTGCCAGTCAGATGCAGAGGTTAGTTTGGCAGCTTATACAGATTGATTCTGTGTCATGTGCAGTTTAGTCACAAGTTGTATTTGTACATGCATGCTTCATGGAGGCATCAATCTCTTTAGCCCAGCTCCTGAGTTTATTACCTTCCCCTCGAGGTCAGGATAGCTGCAAAATAAATACCTCCTAAAGGAAGATGAGTGGACACACCCTGAGTGTGCTTGGAATAACCAGCAGCACAATGCATTCCAAGGTGATGTCTGTCTAAACGGTGTACACCAACAGGCACTCTTGTACAGTTGTGGGAAGCTATCTAGGGGTGCAAGGGGTGTGGCTAATACTGGGCCTGGAAGAGAGGGGTGCCCATGGAAGCCCCTCCCTCTGCACTGTTAGCATGATATCAGAGGATGACAGCTTAAAACATCGCTCACCACTGCATGTATAGCACTAAGGCGCTCAGCACTCATACATGGAGCGCTGAGCACTGTTTTTACCTTTTTTATGGACACCGGACACCCCTTCATAAAGGAACCATGGAAATGACATTTTTATTTTTGGTTTTTGAAAATGTTTTTTCTTTGCTTTAACACTGGGGTGATTTTGATTTTACATCACTTACGCCCTCCACTCCGCCCTCTTTTGATTTGTGATCATTACAGATTGACAGGATCACCGAACAGGAAATGCCCACACTGGAGGGCGGAAGTGATGTAAAATTGAAATCACCCTATTACCGGGAATAGTACAGGGTTGCCGACTTTTTAGAGCTTCCCTCCGGGAAAACCCAGAGGGAAGCCATACATTTATACAGGGGGCGGGGCTTAATGGTGCGATTTATGCAAATCACATCATTAAGCCCCACCCCCTGTCAATCACTTCTGTATTCTCTAGCGTGTCAGGGGATGGACGGGGCTTGATGACATCATCAAGCCCCGCACATCCCTAGTAACGACAGGAATACCGGGAGAACTGCCCAAATTTCCGGATATTCCGGGAGAGTCGGCAACCCTGGAATAGTATCATCCGGGAAATGCAACACTTTCGAACCCCGGTCTCAATTACCCGACTCTCTGGAGTACTCCCAGATGGTTGGTAACCCTAGGCAGCAGTCCCACCTAGCTCCACCCAGTCCCACTCATAGGTTCAGATCCTGAGCTAGTGAGCTAGTAATTACAGGCAGCGTAGCTCTGATGCACTCCCGCTGTGTCTGGTCTAATTACTGACTGTTACGCAGGCTGAAGGCTTAACTTAACCTCAACCGGCGTAATAGTGGGTAATTATGCCGGCCACAGGATTGCAAAATGCCTAACACAGCCCTCCCCTCATAATTTCCCTCCCTCCCCCTGCCTACCTTCCGTAACTACAACATAGTTACGGACGCCAGATTCAGGGAAGCCTGAGTCATCCATTACACCGGGCAACATCTGCCCGGCGCATGCGCAGAACGACAAATATGCCGTTCTTACGCATACGGCCGCCATAACTACGACGGCGACCGTAGCCCTGGATCTGGCCCATACAGTCTAGCCACCGCCTTATTGCTATTGGGAACAAGTTTATCACCTTACGCCAGACATATGCAAAATGAACCTTGTGCCTTGACCTTTATCGAATGTTCCATTGTGAAAATGTATGACACTGGCTGTAACCTCGGCCATACTGGAATATTCTCATATCAGTCAGTGTTACCTTTCCATCTATTTTAAGTGTTTCTGTAAGGATTTTGTATTCTTTTACTTTGTAATTAAATAATGATACCATGTGCAATGTCCCAGCTACAGAAGATACCAAACAGGACATAATAGCCATTATACACACACAGGCAGTGGCAAAACTACCATACGGAACAGGGGGCGTGGCTTTCAAGGGGCCCGTCGTAGTCCCCACCCCCTGCACTCATGGAACTCTAACCATACAGTGTATGAGCGCTGAGCCCTGTTCATAAATGCATTGCCTGCAGATAAGATTGCAACCACACTGCACACACACACACACACACACACACACACGAGACCAGTGGGCTTGCACTGCCGTCCCCTTCCCTAATCCAGACTTGGGCCCCTGCTTTCTTGCTATGGGGCCCAAGGTGACCAACTTCCACCTAAAAATAATATATGGGGCTTAAACATTCTTGGGATAAATATAAGAATATTCTAAATCTTAAAATAAATTGAGGGTCCATTAGGGTTTAGGGTCAGTATAGTTTATAAAGAAACACAAGGACAGACTGGATGGGCCGCATGAGTCTTACCTGCCATCACTTTCTATGTTTCAATCTAGAATTCTGCATTAAAACATCACGTCTGACCCCTGGGACCGGCCCCTCTGTGTCTGTTACTGATTTAAGAATTTAAACACAAAATAAGGACAGTTTGTTAGAACAGAGGGGACTATTAAAGACACATTGAGGAGCTATCTTCTCCTTTCATCTGGATAATAGCTTTCTGGGGATTGGGCCATTATTGCAAATAACTTAGTCACAATCATTTCAGTCTAATTGCCCAAATTAGCAGCAGATTTAGTGTAAGAGAAAGAAGAGCTCTGAATAGCAGGAATCTTCCATTATATTATAGCCATGAGCGAGGGTAGGGTGTGTCAGCACTGATCCACGGTGTGGGTGGAATGTAGCCTGAAATCCTATTGTCACGTAAATGGAAAATATAATTCCCTACTTCCTTTCAATAGATCAATGAACGCTGTCTATGAATACCAGGCACAGGCGGATGCTGTGAAATTACCCAGCATGCTTTGCCATGTGTCTTTTTTGCCTATGATGATGTACCATGCTGGGAGTTGTAATCCCACAACACCTGGAATGCTGACGGTTGCTCTATACACTACTATGTCTGATGAGCCAACTGACCCGATTCAAGCGTGCCAGTAGGGCATCAGTAGGAGGGGGGAGCCCACCACCCTCTGGTGCATGTGCAAAATATGTCCCACTCTGGGCTGCTGCAGAGTCTGTTTTGCAACCACCCGTTAAGTTCCACTGAAGAGAATCTGGGAATGTAACTCTACTGCCCCCTACTGGTGGCGCCCCAGACCTATTACTGTATAGCATGTGACCAGAGTTAGTGCCAATGGGGCAGATCCTGAACTACGCATTTCCGCGAATTTACGTGTGGCGGACACGTAAATTTGCAGATTTGTACGCACTGCGCATGCGCACTGCAAAAAATACGCACATTCACGTAGCGTATTTTCAAACGTATGGTTAATTCACGTATTGCTAACATAAATACTTACGTGTGGGCGTGCCAAATTTACGTTAGTGACCAATACGTGCGTTTTACGTGAAGTAGGCGGGGGGTGGTATTTAAAGTGTACAGTATGGGCGTGCTAAGCTGCGTACGTTCGCGTACTCTGTACGCACGTTAGCAGACGTATTCTGTTACGTTAGGAAAAGTTAAGGTAGGGTTTGGGTCGCGTAATTAGAGAAAATACGTCCGTGCAAGGGGTGTGCCGTGGGGAGTGTATTGACCTTACGTGTACGAAAATACGCACCGCTAAAATACGTACGCACACACGTAGTTCAGGATCTACCCCAATATCCTTTCTCATGTTGTAATTTACATCTAACATTGTCATAACATAATTTGCAGCGTCTTTGTCTGTCAATGCAGCATCATTCTCATGGGGTACAAAAATATGAACTGTTGTATCACTTATGGCTAGATTTGACATGAGAGAGACATTAAAGTGCATTGCATTGTAACCATTTTCATTGCCTTCTTGGAACATAATATATATATTATGAATTTTTGGGGGGGGATTGTGCAGGACCAAATATAGGCCCACACAAATGAAAGATCTGACCAATCAGGAGATTGCCTTTCATGCACATTGTTTGCATTAACCTATAAATTGATCTGAGCAACTTCCATTTTGTGTGTATCCAATCTGGGGATTCCAACATCCGACATTCCAACATAATAACAGTGGAAGCTCGTGCTTCTTAGGTGCGTATATTTAAGAATTTACCTACACACATGACTACGCAAGCTATGGAGGACTTGAGAACGGAGTTTAACTACTTGCAGGGCCTGATTCAGAGGCTGAAAATAAGAACTTAAAGTTACACCTGGGAAAAACCATGTTGACTTCAGGGGGAGTCAAGTTAATGTTATTCTATGCATGCAGGGAGAATGCTTTGCTTTTACTTATTCCACACAGATACCTGATCAGCTTCACTTTTAAACTGCTAATTAGAGCTGGGAAACATCACCTTTTAACTATAATACTGTTGCAACAAATGAAATTTGACTCCCCTGAAATCAACATGGTTTAGCCCAGGTGTAACTTTAAGTTCTTATTTTCAATCTCTGAATCAGGTCCGCAGTCTTTAAAGACCGCACAGTTTTTTTTTATGTAAGCGGAGGTGTGGCACAGCTGTCTCTGTGGGAAGTTAGCTAATATGGGTGGGGGGGGAGGGATGTAGATTAGGTAGACAGAGAGGGAGGGCTGGGGATTCTCTGTGCATATTTTCCCACTCATAAGTGCCATTAGGCAATTAAAAATGGGGTCGGGGGAGGGGACCGGAGAAGTAGGTGTGGATACATCAGGGTTGCCAACTCTCCCGGAATGTCCGGGAGACTCCCGAAATTTGGACAGTACTCCCGGTATCCCGGGAGAGCCAGCAAATCTCCTGCAAGTGACTTGAGGCCTGTGGTTTCACTGAAACCACAGCCTCAAGTCCTTTCCCCCTGCCTAGCAACACTAGTATACTAGTGTTGCTAGGCACAGGAAGGGACTTGATGACGCAATTTGCGGCATCAAGCCCCGTCCCGACCCCTATTTCAAGTAAAACCGGGTCAGTATGAGCCAGGGGGTGGAGCCTAATGACACGATTTGCATAACCCATGTCATTAAGCCCCGCCCCCTGATTGCGTCGCTAGCTTCTCTCCGGGATCTCCCGGAGAGAAGCTGCCAAAAGTCGTCAACCATGGGATATATGCGTAAGTGTTAGGGTTAAGATCAGGCTGCGGGGAAAGGAGGGTTAGGGTAATAGAATGCGAGGGTTAGGGAGAGGGTTGGGGTTACCCACATTCACTTTTTTTGTATGTAAATAGAAATATTAGATCACAAGGACATGTGTATAAACTGGAGGGTGGTGGGCTTAGAGGAAATGTGCGGAAATATTACTTCACTGAATGGGTGGTTGATAAGTGGAATCCGAGGTGTCAGAGTCATACAACACAGAACAGTGTAAACATGTTTGGGATAAAACAAGGATATCCTAAATCTCAAACTAATCGAGGATCAAACAAGACAGACTGGATGAGCCAGGTGACTTATCTGTCATCCCTTTCCATGTAATGAGACATTAGTGACGATGATGCATAATCTTGATGGGGTTTCTCAAAAGACGTGTATAACAGAGACTATGGAGGGAATTGTGGATGTTTTGCACTCACATGATTTTTGCTGCAAGATATGCCAAAAAATAGCAGATCTGTGATGTGCACAACACACCCTGAGCCAACTTTTCCTAAGTCCTAACAGACAGACAGCTTCATTCAGCATAGGTCCAAGGACTAATCTTAGGAATTATTAGCACGACATTCCCCAGCAGGGTGTAGCAAAGATTTTTATCAACCAAGATTTTATTTTATTTTTTTCAGTTTACTTATAATCAGTTTCTTTATTACTGATGTCGGGGCTGATTCAGAGTTGCACTTACACCTTTTTTTTTAGGTGGAAGTGTACAGCTCGGCTAAACCATTTTTCAAAGTAAGGGGAGTTAATTAATTTAAAAAAATTAAAATGCAGGGAAAATACATTTACTTTTACACATAGAACTAAAATACTGCATAGTTTTATGTTTATTCTGTAAAACAGAGTTGAGCTGAGAAAATTCACCTCCTAATTTTATTTCTGGTTTTACAATTTGAAGCTGCCTCCCCTTGCAATTCAACATGGTATTGCTCAGGTCTACACTTACACCTAAAAAAAGGTGGAAGTGTAACTGAATCAGCCCCGTCATCTTTATTCATCTGTTTGTTGCAATACCATCACTTTAGGAAAATGTATGTTATATAATGATAATAATAATAGTAATAATAACAACATGCATGTTTTGCAGGTCTCTTTGTCGATATTTTAAGGGAGCCAATCAGCTATCTGAATGGCTCCCTATTCTTCAAAGCTGCTGCTGCATATCTATGTACTATACAGCTATAAGGCATACTTCAAAGCTGTCAGAGCAGCATAGTACATAGATATACAGCAGCGGCTATTGCAAGAAGTAGTAGAGACAGGGATTAGCCGAAGCTGCGCTGTGTGAAGGCAGGAAATCGTCCCACTTATCGGGACACCCCCTGCCGGTATAGATAATCAATCCAGTGTATGGCCAGCCTAAGTGTAGAACTGAGCAATACCATGTTGATATGCAAGGGGAGAAAAATTTACATTGCGAAAGCAGAATTGGAATTGCGAGGTGAAATTTCTTAGCTCAACTCTAATTTACAGATTAAACATAAAACTATGAAGTGTTTAAGTTCTTTATGTGCAAAAGATAAGTATTTTCCCTGCGTGCAAAAGATATAAAATGAATTGGCACACCTTAGATTGCAAAATGGTTTAGCCGAGCTGTACACTTACACCTGTTTTGCCCTTACTCCCAAACTCTGAATCAGCTCCTATATCACCAGACCCTCCAACATGATCCCTTCCATTAGGTACAATTCAATCCGCTCCTGAGCTTCCAACTGTCACTCACCTGGTTTAAATGAATTAACTGATATTTTAAAAAACTATTTGCCTCTTCAACAAAGGAGGTTACCATAGTAACTGACAGTTGGAAACTGAGGAGCAGTGTTTTGTACCTAATGGAATGGATCATGTTGGCGGGTATGTATCACTTGTGATTATGAGGAGACCTGGAAAACATGCACTCTTACTGGTACTTGAACATGGGGTTGAGAACACTATTGTTTATTCTATTTTATTTAGTTTTATTTAGTTTTATCTTATTTTTGTAAGCCTGAATAGCAGCATATTGTCGCACAGTATGTTCGGGTATATTTTTAACTAGGGATATAGGGGCAGATCCTGCTGTACGTTTTTCTGCGAATTTACGTGTGGTTTACACGTAAATTCGCAGTTTAGAGCGTACTGCGCATGCGCACCGCAGAAAATACGCTAATTCGCGTAGCGTATTTTCTAACGTAAGAAGAATTCACGTATTGCGAACGTATGTAATTACGTGTGGGCGTGCCAAAAATACGTTAGCGAAGATTACGTGCGAATTACGTGAAGTAGGCGGAGGGGGGTATTTAAAGTGTACAGTATGGGCGTGCTAAGCTGCGTACGTTCGCGTAGTCTGTACGCCCGTTAGCGGACGTATTGTGTTACGTCTGGAAAAGTTAAGGTAGGGTTTGGGTAGCGTATTTTCACAAAATACGTCCGTGCAGGGGGTGTGTTAAGGGTAGCGGTGCGAATTTACGTACGCGAAAATTCGCTACGCGAACAAACGTAAAGCAAACGTTGTTCAGGATCTACCCCATAATTATTTTTAATGGATGATATTTGTTTTTAAATAAAAAAAAATAAAAAATCCACTTGCAACATGAAAACTTGTATTGTACCTCGCAGCCTCTGCCCATACCCATCCGTTTGCATTTTTCAAACTGGACCCATTTTCAGTATGTCCTGTCTTAAGCTGAGACCTTTTGAAAACTCTGGGCAAGGCATGTGCAGCGTGAACAGCATCCAATCGAAAAAACTCTGGACCAGGTCTTCTGCACTCAGGGCAAGCGACAGAGTATTGCTGGGTGTGGCAGGTATTCCTGTGAGCTAAAGCTTGCATGGTCCATGAAAATATCCTTCTTTGTAGGAATGATGGCTTGTTTCATTAATCACAACTAGATAGGACAACGATGTCCCGTATATGTCTTCTTAGATACAATGGGCCTGATCCAGGCCTACGCTCGAATGCGAGGTAACGCTGATCATAAGCGTAAAAACGGCAGTAAAAACGCACTGCGCATGCGCATAGTGACAACTTCCGGTCGTACCAAAGACCTTTTCGTAGCGACGATTCTGGCGTCCGTATTGTTTGCGTTTTTTCCGACGCCGAGTCGTGTTTATAGTACGAAGTTAGTACGGACACTGGAGTTAAGGAATGTAGGCGGGGGGAGCCATTTAAATTGTACAGTATGGGCGTGCTAAGCGCCGTTTATACGCAATGAACGTACAGACGGACGCGGGAGCGACCACTAAAGTTAGGGTAGGGTTTGCCGAGCGTATGGACGCTAAACTAGGTACGAGCAAGCAGAGTACCTATTGCCGTGCATCGGTGGTACGTTCGGCGATAATACGATACGCACACCAGCGTAGGTCTGGATCAGGCCCAATGAACATGAAAACATGTAGATAATTATTCTGAATTGTGTGTCTTTATGTTGTTGCTGTTTTTGTTTAAACTATTTAGTCCACATTTTCTGTAATACCCATTAATTCAATGTAGAAATATTTTATGCTGATATAAGACGCCAAGCCATGAGACCAGGTGTAAAATGTGTCACAGTCATAAAGGTAGGTGATTGCAGCAAAATAATAGTCGAATAAACTGCAAGGTGTAAACTGTAAGGGGACATGAAGACTATAGTCACAATTTAGATGACAAAGGGAAACTCACCTATGAAGAATCCGTGCACCTCCCGAGCACAGGTGATGTAGTACCACTTGTGGCCACATGATGTCAATAAAAAAACCAAATAAGCTTCCCAAATACTTTTTAATAGACTCTTGGAGCCAGATTTACAAAGCTGCGGGAAATTAAAAGTGGAGATGTTGCCCATAGCAACCAATCAGATTCTAGCTGACATTTTCCACTATGTAATAGGAAAGTGAGATCTAGAATCTGATTGGTTGCTATGGGCAACGTCTCCACTCTTCTTTTCCAGCAGCTTAGTAAATCTGTTCCAAGGTGAAATAGACTAACATGTCCACACTATTTACAGATGAAAAGAATATCCATCACAGGACATATACTTACCCTCCAACATGACCCATTCCACCAGGTACAAAAATACTCTGTTCCTTGGCTTTCAACAATCAGTGACTATGGTAACAACCTGTGTTAGAGAAAATGTTTTTCAAACATCAGTTAATTCATTAAACCCAGACGAGTGACAGTTGGAAGCTCAGGAACGGAGTACTGTGTGCATGGTGGAATGGGCCATGTTGTAGGGTATGGATTTAGGGTTTGAAAATAAGAGGAAAATTTACACCTGGGTAAAAGTCTAAATACTTTCCACCCTTTTTCCCCTTATTTTCAGACTCTGGATTTGATTCTGTAATGTCACTGAGTTGAGTGAAGGGTGCAACAAACTAATGGTGGACATTGTTTTTATATTACTGTATGTTAACCCTTTTTTTGTCCTTTACAGCCTATCCCTTACACGACTATGATTGCTGGTGGCCTGCGCCCTGGAATGGCCATATGCATTCAAGCCATTGTTACCAGTAAAGCAAACAGGTATCCAAATCATCTAATGTTACGTCTAGTCACTCTCATTATTCAGCAGCTTGCTCTTGCTATTGGTTATGTCACTGTCACCTGTACACAATAAAGACGTCTTTCTGAGGCCTTAACCAATATGTCTAAAAAAAATATTCTCTGGAGTCTAGATT
>WWET01000740.1:234837-245881 GCA_011038615.1 Limnodynastes dumerilii | reverse complement strand
GTACCCCCGCGCGGGGGGGGGGGGGGCGACAGGGGCGTGGCACTCCCCTCCTCCTTGCGGACTAACAGATCTCCATGTGCACAGAGAATCTAAATCAGGCGCATTATACTCGACAAAAGTAATGAGGAATATTCTGTATAGAAATATTTTAAGTCAAGCTTACTAATACCGCTTTCAGATCGCCGACCCGGGATATTGCCGGAGCAGCAGAGGATCCCAGGATCAAAGACCCCGTTTCACACTGCAGGGCAGACCCGGGAAATTCAGAGACCCGGGTCTGCCCTGTCGTCAAAGCAATGTGTAATTTGTTTACCGTTATAGTAAATAGTAAAAAAAAAATTAAACCAATCAAGTGCGTTAGGTGCTACCCGGGTTGAAAAACCCGGGTAGCCCCTTTCACACTGCACTCCTACCCGTGTCGGACCTGGGAATAACCCTTCTTTTCACCCGGGTTGAATTCCCGAGTCTTCTGACACGGGTCCACCGGAAGTACCCCTTTCACATCTCCACGAAATACCCGGGATTTTGCCGAGACCCGGGTTTTTGGCGAAAATCCCGGGTATTTCATGGCGATGTGAAAGGGGTATAATGCTCTTCTAGTTTGAAACAACGTTCATATAGGATATGGTTTTCTCTCTCATATGTGCACACACAGCGGTCCATTATGTAACCTAAAAGATAAGGTGTACTACAACACACTGGCGCAGAACACAAACAATTGCAGCCTGCTGGTAGTGATAGGGTATATCCCGCACCATACACAAATACCTTAGGACCGTATTCACAGATCCGTTTTTGCGTTTATTTTTAGGAGCGGATTAACTGCGCATGCTTAGTAACTTTTTCCAAGAACATTACGTAGTATTTACACACGTAAGTACTTTAGGCACGGACTTGTGAATCGCAATTAGGGACATACGTACGGAGAGGCGTGGTTTTTTTCCCGTATGGTAGAAGTTACGTGAAAGTGGGCGTGGGGAGGCATTTGACGTTGCGGTTAGATAAACACGTACGTACGGAAGTTACATACATACGTAGGTACACACACAGGGTTAAGGGTGCCCTATGGAGGCGCAAGTCACCGAAAACCCATCCAGCCGTCATGGGAGTGGCCTTGCTATGGGCGTGTGTAAATACGGATCTGCAGATCTGTGAATCCGTCCTAAGGGCCTGATCCAGACCTACGCCCGCGAGCGTAGCGTATGATCGCCCGGGCGTATAAACTTTCACGCCCATGACACTCCCATTGATTGTACCGACTTACGGCGGCTGAACCCTACCCTAACTTTTTCAAGCGTCTGTGCGAATTTTCGTACCGATACGCTGGTCGTATTGGGCTTAGCACGCCCATACTGTACAATTTAAATGGCTATCCCCGCCTCTGTGTAGTAACTCGAGCATTCAGACTATCGTCGTACAAAACGCACGCCCCTTGGGCGAAAAAAACGCTCAAAATACGCTCGCTGTACACTCATGTCCTTCGGAAGTTGTCATACTGCACTTGCGCAGTGCGTTTTTTCTCCCGGTTTTACGCTCCCGACCGGCGTACGATCGCTTGCGGTCGTAGGTCTGGATCAGGCCCTAAGACAGTAATGTAAACTATACATGCAGCAGAAGCAGAGGTGATACAAGTGCAAAAAGCGATAAATAGTAGAAAGTGCTATATCTTGATTTGAACAATATTGCAGAAGTCTACCTCTTTAAACATCATTTACTAATTGGACATTAGACAATTTTTATATTTATTTCTTGGTTATATATTTTTTATGTCCTTTTTTCTATTTTAATTTATGTATTATATATAGTATACTGTGCACTTTCTACTATTTGTCACTTTTTGCCCTTTACTTGTAGCACCTCTGTGCCCGCTTTATAGCCTGTCAGGAGAGCTTGTTCTGTGTATACAAGAGGCCTGACAGGTCTGCAATACTGGCTGCAAGTCAGGCTTTGTTTTCTCTGACACAAAGAAGCAGACTGGAGCGTAAACAACATAGGCCGTACTGGTAACACACGTCCTTCTGCGTTATGGCGATCACAGAGCTGATGTCACATATGGCGAATGGTCCATCCCAATTCAATATTTAATATTTTCTATGGTGACTGACAGGCTCATCTGTTTTCCACGGTCTTAGTAGTAGTGCTAGATTCAGTCTTTGTCCTTTGTCTAATGTGCGCTAACAACAACGCTAACCCCCGGTCCAGAACATCTGATACCACTTCCTGTTCGGGCTTTGTGAAGCGACCAAGTACGTAAGATGTCACCGCAGACTTGTCATCTGGACGGCCAATGCCAATCAAGAGTCTAACCATCCTCTGCAAAAAATAGATACATCAATTGATAAATCCTGATTACAATATATACAGTTGGTGCGCGTGCTATGGGGTTTGGAGGAGGGAGGGCCCGTGGTGGCCACTCCCCCTGCGCTGTAAACAAGATGTCAGAATCTGACAGCTTATAACAGAGCTCAGCACTCCATGTATAAGTGCTGAACGCTACAGCGCTATACATACACTCATACATGAAGTGCTGAGCGCTGTTTTAAAGCAGTAAACCTCTGACAGCTTTTATCAGGCAGCGGTTACACCCAGATCCAGCCATCAAGACTCAGAACCCCATACACAATATAATTGTGGGTATGCTGAAGATCTTGTGAAGTATAAACTTACATCTGATTTCATGTATTCAATGCAGGAACGGACACCATTGTGGCCCCTAAAAAGCAAAGAAACACATTTATAACCCATAGTCGCCGGCTCTCCTGGAAAGCATTGTGCTCGTCACACGCTAGTGATCTCACCTAATATCGAAGGCAAATCCTACAATGTGGAACACAGCATGCAGGAAGTCATCCAGAGGCACATGGGATAATCAGAACACAGGGCACACGCAACCATAGCTCTGGATGACTATGCAAGTACAGCACGGGGCATACGGGCACAAAGCAGCCAATCGCGATGCAGCTATGTGACTCCATACGTTGTGCAAGTGCAGGGTAGTACACTGTAATGTATACTGAAAATGAAAGTGATGGATAGTGCGAGTGCTTCTGTCGCAAGGGAACTGCACTAAAACAATATCAAATAATGAAGTTATATATTATTTTGTATTATGTATAAAATGTTTATGCTGGAAAACCTTTAAATACAATTAAAAAAAAAATAACGAATTTATAAAAATTTCTACCTTTTGTATTTAGTTGGAATTAAGAAATTCTAAAGCAAAGGTCAGAATAGGTCATAGAGTGTCAGCTCCCTGGATTACAAATGACTTGGTGCACTTGCTTGGTCATACCCCACTCTACATTCACTATGTGACTCCTCCTCTTCCCTCCCAGGACACGTCTGTCACAGCGTAAGCCGATGCAGCTTGAGTTGCGTTCGGATCTGAATCCTGCACAACTGTGTGCGCTTTGTGTCTGAGGATGCGCAGTGTAGAATCACACAGGGACACTCCATGCCAGTAGTCACACGCTCACGTCTGGATCAGTCACACTGTGTTTCGATTCCAGCAGCAAAAGAAATGTTCCTTGAAAAGTTTAGTACAGTGATAAAGAGACCGTCTTATAGGTTCTTTATGTTATTCCCAGACACAATAAGGCAGAGACAACGCTGAGGTGATGACCAGGATTATAAAAGGTTCAGGAAGGAAAATTACTCAAAAAAAATCAGCAAAGTTTGCTGTAGGTGGGGTCCGTGGCCTGCAGCACAATTTACACACAAATATGTTTTTGCAACCACACCGGGCAGGAAAAGCATGTAATCTTCTCACACCTGGGGCCAGATTTACTAAGCTGCGAGTTTGGAAAAGTGGCGTTGTAGCCCATAGCAACCAATCATATTCTAGCTCCCACTTTCCTATTACATGCTAGAGAATGTCAGCTGGAATCTGATTGGTTGCTATAGGCAATGTCTCCACTTTTCCAAACCCGCAGCTTAGTAAATCTTGGCCCCTGATGCAAAATCTACTCAAGTGCTGGGTGAACAAATAAACTGTAATTAGGCTGCTCAGCTATAGCGCACTGTGGATTTTTGGCAGAACATGTTATTTGACCCATTTTTCGGGCCCAGTGGAAAATAAAGTTCATTTTATGGAACAAACGTTGAGATTCAGCTAAATTTTATCTTCGCTTGATGCTAAATGGACTCTGTAGCCCTATGTGATAAGGAAACAGCATTTTCCAGTCATGCACCAATAGGGAAGCTTAGAGTGCCCATGTGACACCAGCCTAATTAGTGCCGGTACAAGGCAATAGTCCCTATGCAAAGCATTCACCTTGCACTCCCTCCAAGCTTCAGAGACACCTTCCCTAGAGGTTTGTCTAACTCATCATGCAGGAGATAGATGTTCTCAGGTACCAGGCTGAACCTTCCAGCTGCAATTACAAAGACAATAACAATAGAATTAGTAATGTGGCAGAATCAGTCTATAGAAGATATTTATACATCAAACAGCGATATTGTATCACATGTTTAACTGCCATTTTAATCCATACTCACATCTGAATAATGCTCTGTGTAAACTAGCAGCTAATGTGAAACCACTAGCAAAAAAATGTGATTCCAGTTTTTTCAGGATTTTTTTTTTAAGTTTTAATAAATCTACTCCTTAAACCGGCTACACGTTATGTGATGGCCATGGCTACTGACACAACATTTCCGATAGCCAGGGACATCGTATAATGGACACACACAACACTATAATAAAGGGCTAGGGGCCGGACCCAGACTTAATAAAGACTGGTGAGTTATGTACACTAGGGACCGTATTCACACCTAAGAATGATTTAGGTTCTTAATTATATGCAAAAAGTAGCAAGGCCACTCCCATTTTCAGCTTCTTAACCGAATTACAAATGCCAGAGAGCTCCCTTATCTCTAAAGTCGCAGTTGTGCTTAGGGCGGCAAATTAAAACGTTTTTGCCTAACTGCGCCCAGATTTCCTCGTTTTAATGGCTCCCTCCACCCAATCCTCTTATCCATATTTACAGTTAAGTGTGAGTTAGGTGCAGACAGTTCCGCACCTAACCCACTCATTCTACCCCAAAACTGCCCCCCATTTTTAGTTACCTAATGGCACTCAAGAGTGTCACAGGGCTACCTTATCTTACCGTGCAGAGTTTTCTTCTTTAGATGGAAACTACGTACAGAGAATGGCCCTCCCCGCCCAATCTACATCCCCCCCCCCATCTTCTCCCCAAGGCCGCCTTGGTACACCTCCTCCTGCCCGATCTTCTAAATGCGGTCTTTAAAGACAGCACATACATAGTCAATCTCCGTACCTCAATGGTACGTAGATTGCATAAATGAGCTACTACTCATGCATATTAGCTCATTTCTTAATTCACCGCACTTAAGAAGCCAAAGCTTCTTAAATGTGAATCAGGACCTTTAGTTCTTAGGTTTTCCTGGCACGCCCCTTTATTAAGTCATTACGAACCTTGAGGAAACAGGTTCATAAGGGTGATTCAGAGGCGACCCGATCTTAAGTAAATTGCGTATATAAAGTTACTTCGCCTGTGCAGTATATCCCTTCTTAAATATATGCACCTAAAAAGCAGCATTTTCTTAACTGTGCATCAGGTACTAGGTGCGTACGTCTGTCATCTTCTACTGTGCCTGCACAGTACAAGCAATTCCACATTGCAACGCAGTGATCCAATGCAGCGTTTCCTGTTGCATTCAGTGTGCACACGGGCTGGCTTACTCACCATGCATACAAAGTACAATCCAGTATTCCGCACAGATACTTAAGGTAGGGTGCAGTCCTTCCTCCATACATTGGTAGCCACAGGGCTGCAAACATATGGACCCTGCACTTCGGTCTGAACCCGGCCCTATCTCGCCCCACACTTCGTTGATTCTAATAGGAGCATGGCGGCAGTCTGATTGTTTAGGACGATCGGGTCAGTCTGTTTTACGGCCATTCTGTCAGTATTCTAACAAATCAGTTCGTCCCATACACTGGCTGCACGATAATTGGCCCAATCAGGCGATAATCCGCAATAGTATAATGTGTAGCCAGCTTAAGACTTTACAAACAAGGGGAAAGCGTAGAAGGAAATCACAACAGTTTTATTCTTAATTAGGTCTAAGCATTCTTCATTTTTTTTTTATAACATTATATTCCGATTTTTTTTTTTTTACAAGTGTTCCACTCAGTGGTATGTGCACAATGATTTGCGTTAAGGCCTCACCTGCATTAGCCAAACTTGTTCCATTAATATTCATAAACTGGCGCGGTTTTAGTAACACCAGTTGCACGCCGTCTAGCTGGGCGGTGACAAAGTCTGCCCCCGTCCGCCTGTCTGCTCTCCACTGATCTGCAACATTAAGTCTCCGTGCCAGTAGATTAATAGCAGCCATGCCCACACTGTGCCTAGTGCCTGGCATGCCATAGTTTCCCAGCCCGACCACCTAGACACAGAAAAATGTTATTAATTCAGCCTAAAATAGCTGTGGTGGATGGCAGCAGGTATATGAGAGACACATTCTAGATAAAGCTTCTAATAAAATTTGGTGAAAGAATTCAAACATTTAAATAATTGAAGGTTATGCAGTTGTCTATGCAATATGGATCATTCATGTCTATTACAATAGCCCCTGGGGCTTTTTGGAAAGATAATCTTTACAATCGCACAATCAAAAGAGTGTTTCACCAGACATATCACCAGTGTGTACTGTCCAAAGATGCTCAAAAATCTTTTGAAACAGTCTGTGATCTTTTGATTTGATCTTTTGGAGCGCCTAATATTCCAGATAAACCATGGAAAGATATCTTTTGTTTTATGCAAGTGTGTCCTGTGTCTATTAGGAGAACTTTGCATAGTACACACTGGTAAGATATCTGATGAAATGGGCTTTTGATTGTGTGATTGTAAAGATTATCTGCTGAAAAGCCCCTGTGTGTATCCTGCTTAAGTGTTCTCTTTGTAACATCTTAAGTTTTAGGGAAGTATTCAATTGTGAGCATAGACGCAAACTCACGGTAAGAGCTATGAGCCACAATTTAATAATCCATTAGACTATATTCCACCTGCGTGTATGCATTCTGGACGCCCATCACCAGGGCTTTAATTAAGGGGGTTGGTGGCCTTGACGCAAAGCCAAAACGGGGTGCATTTTTAAGGTTAACTGGTTACCAATTCAATTTTCCTTTCTGTCCCTTCCCATATAATTTATAGTTACTGCTCAGTACATCACAGTAGAATTAAATTACCACCTTGTTTCGTTTTTCAAAGACTCTACAGAGATGATTTAATCCAATTTAATACAAGTGTATGGTGACAGGTCAAAATTGCAGATTGTCTTTGCACATCATAGAAGCCAATACACACTGCCGTACTCTGGGTTATGTCTTTAAGCAAATTGCCCCCTACATCTTTAGTTTCACTAATCATTTCCAGACCCCCAACATGACCTATTCTATACAAAATAGTCTGTTCCTAAGCTTCCAAATGTAAGTTACTATGGTAACCATGTGTTGAAGGGAAAAAAGTTTTTCAAAAGTCAGGTAATTCATTAAAACCAGGTGAGTGTCTGTTGGAAGCTCAGGAGTATTATGTACCCAATGGAAGGGGTCGGGGAGTATATTGTGTACTTCTAGAAGTACTTTACAATAATTACACAGCATGACAAAATGTGGAATCTCAAGATCAGTGAGGCTACAAGAAGGCTTAACTATCATTGAATATACTGTATAACTAACTTACAGTCCTTACTTTGTATCATTGACATCTTAATGCTCTAGTATAGTCTATAAAGCTCATGACATGATATGGAACTTTAAACACTACATATGTCCCCATTACAGGATCCATATTGTTGGAGACAAGTATGTACTATTTCAGAGGAACAGATCTCCAACAAAATGGCCACCCCCACTAAAATGTATGCTTGATTGTTCCTCTAGAGATGCCCTTTACTCCCAACCTGACAGCTCAAGTCTGTGACTGCTTGCGTTGCATCCATTGAGGAGAAGGGCACCGCGTGTAGATTTTACTCTTATGCTAATCACTGCTAAATCATGTGCATTATAAACCATAGAAAGCTTAGAATAAATGCCCAGTTACTCACCATCAGAAGCTGATCCCCGGGGCGGCTGCTAACTTGACTCATGCAGCGGCCAAACTGGCCGGAGAATAAAGCTCTCAGTGACTGCATGCTCCTCTCCCTTCATGTACATTACTAGTTGCTCTTGACATCACCTGGACATGAGGCTGCTGCTGCACATGTCTATCACACTGCTGATCTCTAGCTGTTTCTTCCTTATACAGTGTTCTTTACATAAAGGCACTTTACACCCCAAAGCTGAAATCTTTTGTTATTAACTTTGTTATTTCATGCTGCAATGAGTCGTTGTGCATGCTCTCTACAACTCTGTCCCTTTCCCCTCCCCTTACTCACCTCCCTTCCACGAACTCATTCCCCTCCCTTATTCCGTATAACATTATGCAAGATCCAGTAGAGCAATGTATGGTAAATGCCCATAGACTATATTCAAAGGCAGACATGACAAGGTCATGCAGACTTGGTGCAACAGATATCCTTGCAAATTTACACTTTTAATGCTAATATATTATTATTATTATTGCTATTTTATATTAATGATACTAATTAAAATATAAATCTTTATGGTAGATAAGTCATGGTTGCCTACTTTCGCAAATGAATATCAGGGGGATTGTGAGACCACTATCAAGGCGCTGCACTAAAGGGGTGTGTCCTGTACCACCAAAGAGGTGTGTCCTGTGAATAGCTCCACCCATAGGTGTATCTAGAACTGCCAGGAAAATTATTTTACGATAAAAATGGCAGTATCAGTATTTATTGATTATTAAATTGTCAGTGAATACTTTCAGTACTATCTTTATAGAAAAGATAAAAGTGACACTGCAGCTGAGTCTTTCATTACATCTTGGCCTCCATGAAATTGGCCATTTCTATAGACCTCAATGGATGAAATTAGAATCAGGGAGATTACCAAACACTTCAGGGAGTCAGGGAGATTACCCAAACTTCAGGGAGTCTCCCTGATATTCAGGGAGAGTTGGCAACTATGAGATAAGTGCTCATTCAGAATATACATAAGTAGAGTTACGAAGCAAAACACAAAGCCTTGATGGGTATATCACTGGTCTTTCTCTACAGCAAATTATCAAAATGTGGATAATACACAAATAAGAGAGCAGGTAGAATGAAGGTGTCCCACAATGGAGAATCTGTATGTAACCAGCTACCCATTCTCTTCCCAAATATCCTGCATGTGGACCGTATTCAGACTTCCGTTTTCACGGCGACTCCCGAGCGTATTTTTACATATGTTTCAACTGCGCATGCGTAGTCGCTTTTTGTACGTAGTTGACGTAGACTATTCTCACGGAAGTGCCTTATGGACGGACGTATGATAGGCACATGTGTACATATGTCCGGATATGCAACGCAAATATACGTGCGGGAGATTTTAAGTGAAAATGGGCGGAGAAAAACATTTAAATGGAGGAAAGTGGGCGCGATTATCATGATACGCACGTACGGAGGACACAGACGCACGGGACGGCACACGTAAAGATAGAGGTGGTCTATGGTGGTGTAAGTCTACGTGAGCACGTATTAGCAAGGGGAGTGACTGGGGTTTTGGTGGGGGTTCCTTGCTACATGCGTGCGTATATATGCGGTCTCATTTGAAAATGGAAGTCTGAATGCGGTCCGTAACTCTCAGAGCCAGATTTACTAAACTGTGGGTGGAGATGTTGCTTATAGCAACCAATCAGATTCTAGCTCTCACTTTCCTAATACATACTAGAGAATGTCAGCGAGAATGTGATTGGTCAACATCTACACATTTCCAAACCCGCAGCTTAGTAAATCCGGGCTCCAGTATCTATCCTCACTCTGTATATAATTCTACACCTCCCAAATGTTCCACTCTTAGAAAACAGTCTTGCTTTTAGGGCTCTTCCTCTCTGTCCGGTTAGTATTGCTATGCAGGTAGCAATGAACTGATGCCATGCACACCTCTCAGCACTGCATAAAGACGTTTTAAACGGGGAATGTGTGGGCTGCTAGGTCTAGATTTACTAAACTGCGGGAAAAGAGAAGTGCAGATGTTGCCCATAGCAACCAATGAGATTGTAGCTCTCACTTTCCTATTACATACTAGATTAGGGGTTCTCAAAAAGTGGTACTTGTACCACTGGCACTACTTGAACCACTGTCTGGTAGTACTCGGGGTGACTGGGCAAGTAGGTAGCACCTGTATTTTTATTTTAACCAGATGGCCAGATATTAATGTATAGGCAGATAGGGGGTATTGATATGTTTCTGTGTAATGTGCAAACTGGTACTTGACCTGATTCCATAAACGGTAACTGGTACTCCCCCAAATAAAGGTTGAGAACCACTGTACTAGAGAATATCAGCTAGCATCTGACTGGTTGCTATGGGCAACATCTGCATATTTCCTTTTTTTTGAAGTTTAATGATTTAAAAACTTTAAATCTAGCCCCTTGTGTGACACAATCATGCCACCCTTCCTGACTCCCATATCTCCCAATGTTGGGAGCTATATAATTCTATCATTTTTATCTTGTCTATACCATCCTATATACCAAGATATTTGGCTATGTTTGACAATAGACTTCATTGCTCAGTGCTGTGATGAAACAGGCTCAGCCTGTTTGACTACAGTTTGACTACAGTTCAACAGCCTAATAAATAAATAGAGCTTCTAAAATTATTTAAATACCCTTCCCCCTCCCTACATTATTCAATTCCTGTGTTTGCCTCTTCACATCTCTGGGCAAAAGGTAATCTACGTATCTTTTCCTTACGTAGATTGCGTATATACAGTCTTAAAGACCGCATATACGCAATCTACGAAAGGTAAAGATACATAGCTTACGTAAAAAAAATTTACTACGCATGTGCAGTTGTAAAAAACGGTAAACTTTTGTATCAATCCGGTCCAATAGGCTTATCTTTTGCCTGCAATTTTTTTTTATTATTCTCTATGTATGGCATATATATTGCCATATATATATATATA
>WWET01000740.1:188870-198929 GCA_011038615.1 Limnodynastes dumerilii | reverse complement strand
GATCCTTTACTTGCTTTGTTCTTGCAAAGGTTATAACGGACTAAGTCCGGAAGCTCCTACAAGGATGATTGTTAGATGTAGGTGGCCTATAGTCCCCCTTTTCAAAGGATTATAGTGATCTGTTTCAAACTGCTCCATCCGCTACCACTGATTGTTTCTCTTTAATAGCTCTGAGACTTGCGTGTGCTTTTCTACATCCTCTGCCTGCTGTAACGTCATATAGTGAGGGCTGTCCTATATTTTTAGTCTCTAGCTTTGTGCTATGTTAAATAGAATATTGGGAATTATCATTAAACTTAAGAAATGGCTTTTTTTTTTTTTCTTTTTTTTTTTTTGTGGAATTATTGGCTGTTCCTTCAAAGGAAGGATTTTAAACTAAAGCACTTTGAGATGGTCATTTTGTTAGAAAACCACAACTTTATAGGGAGGAAACCTGTGCATTTAATTCTAGTAGTAGATGCTGTGTAAGGTTCATCTGTTTATTTCCTTAACTACGTCGCACATTTGACTCTGTTCAAAGCGCCCAGCGTGCGAAGGCCTCTCTGAACGGGGCTGACATTTACTCTGGATGTTGTACTCTAAAGATTGAATATGCCAAGGTAAGAGACATTGCTGTGCAGATGGTGCTAGCTAATGGCTCATCTCATGATATCTCACTGACTTGTGCTCTCCTCTTAAGCCCACAAGGCTGAATGTCTTCAAAAATGACCAGGACACATGGGACTACACTAACCCCACCCTGACCGGACAAGGTAATCATTTCCCTGTTAATATGTTGCATATACATTGCTCTATTCATTAGTCTGATCAAATGCACATGACTGGCACGTCACACTCTGTAATGCCATTGCTTTGACTCCTGGCAACCAAGAAACCTGGTCACTTGCTTCTAAAACCTGCAGCTATGTTAAGATCTACCCGTAAGTGCAATGAAACGATGTAGTGCCCGTTTAAAATAAAATGCATTTACCTCTTAACCACCTACCTGCATGTTCAAACCGTGCTCTTCCGGACGAGTCCATTGGCTCCTGACCGTTTCTCCCTAGAGCAAGCAATGGCATCACATGCCCAAACCTAACACATTTCTTTTCCAAGGTACATACTAGATTCCCATGTGCAGGGGCCAGCTCAGTGCTGCCTCAGACAAAAGGCAGTTTGCTCAAACTGAGCCGAGAGGTAGCGGTTTTGGTTTTCAGAGGCCTCCCAGTACTGGGACGCTTTCCCGGCTCCCTCTTGGGGTCCAGAACTGACAGGCCCTTGTCTGCACATTGCCTTATAAAATAAACACACAGTGTAGTGAGACAGCACGGAGACACTCCCATCGCAGAGATACCCAGGCCTTCTGCAGAGATCACACACGGAGAACATCACACGGTGACCCAAGAGCAAGTCGCTGAAACTGGGGCTTCAACAGGCATGTAACAAGTACAGAGACGCTCTCAATACTCCACAGGCACGACAAGCACAGAGAACGTTCTCCACACTACAGCAGACATTTTTAAATGTACAGAACCTTTGCGTGCTACATGCCATAGCAATGTATTCACAATGAACACAGTCATGTAACGGGCACAGAAGTGGGTCTGCACATGCCATGGCAGGCAGAAACGGGACATGCTACAACATTAACACCACGTGAGCCTCAGACCTCCCATCACAGACAGTCTCTCTCTCCACCAACCAAGTCCAGAAGAGCCGAACATAAACCCTCACACCCCATCAAGATACAGGACGTGTGACGGGGGGCAGACACCAGCCATAGCAGCCTCACCACAAGCGAAACACGCACATGGAGCACACAGAACACGGAGAAAACATGTTAGCAACATGTGAGCCTTTTTACAGAATTGTTGAGTTGTTTTTTGCCGTTCAATGTAACTCATGACTGAAACCGTGTGATGCAGGGTCGCAACGTGTGTAATGGCGGGGCGGCACCTATCAGAGCTCTGCTAACGCACACATGAGGTATCCAATGGTAAGCGAAATACAGATATGTTATTACTGGGACCCGTCTGTAAGTAAGTCTTTTCTCAATCTTTGTGCTCAATCTCCCCCCCCAATTATAAACGTCCTGTGCGCAGTCAGACTTGGTTAATGGATGGTTGATTTCGGGGGCAGGGTTGATCTGTGTATCAAGGTCACTTTGTTGCTGGACTTAGCTGTGGTCCTTGGTTTGGGTTGGGAAGATTTTGGCGGGAGGTCAATGTTACGGCCCCTTTCCTTGCGGATTAATCTCTAGTGGACTTGTAACTACTCTGGAGTTGGTGCTTCAAAGCCTTGATACACAGTTCTTTTAATCAGGCCAGAGAGCTGTACTGTCACCCCATTATTATTGATTAGACTGCGGGGCTTAAAGTTGCCTTCCATTGGGTATTTACCAGCTTCTTGTTTGAACGTTTCCAGGGGAACCCGCAGGGAATCCTAACAAACGCCAGAGGAACCCACCATTGCTGGGAGACCACCCTGCAGAGTACGGTAAGGTGTTCTTGATGGGGAAATGCCAATGCTGTGATGTAGATGCAGGTCTCCAAGGCCAAAATAACTGTAGGCCAGGTACAGGCAACACTGTTCTCCAGAGGTGTTGAGACTACGTGATGCCGCAGCATAGACCTTTCAGGTTGCCTGTACCTGCTGTAGGGAATATGTGCTCTGGTGAATGTTGGCTTCTCACCTCACTGTTTTTCTTCACAGCGGGTGGACCACATGGAGGCTATCATGGCCACTACCATGACGAGGCGTACGGTCCTCCACCTCCACACTATGAAGGTCGCAGAATGGGTCCCCCTCCTGTGGGGGCACCACGCAGAGGCCCAAATCGTTACGGCCCCCAGTATGGTCACCCTCCACCACCACCCCCAGAATATGGCCCACACGCTGACAGCCCAGTGCTGATGGTCTATGGTCTGGACCCCAGCAAGATGAATTGCGATCGCGTTTTCAATGTCTTCTGTTTGTATGGCAATGTAGAAAAGGTAAGGGGGGGGGTTCATGAAAACTATGGTCAAGGCTTCTGTATGCATCTATCATTGGATGACTAATCCTGGATCTCCTTGGTCAAAATAGGTGAAGTTCATGAAGAGCAAGCCAGGAGCAGCTATGGTGGAGATGGCAGATGGATATGCTGTGGACAGAGCCCTTACTCACCTGAACAACAACTTCATGTTTGGACAGAAGCTTAGTGTGTGGTGAGTTTCTGGCTGTAGCTGTAGTCTAAGAGGAATGAGTCTTGTGGTGTGGCCCAGATTGTAATCTATGGATATCGCTATTTTTTCTAGTGTATCAAAGCAGCAGTCTATTGTGCCTGGTCAGTCCTATGGCCTGGAGGACGGCTCGTGCAGCTTTAAAGTCTTCAGCGGCTCCCGCAACAATCGTTTCACTTCACCCGAACAAGCTGCCAAGAATCGCATCCAGCAGCCCAGCAATGTCCTTCATTTCTTCAACGCTCCCCCAGAAGTGACCGAGCAGAACTTCCTGGAGGTGAGACGGGTGCCTGGGGGCTTGTGCTTTACTCATGCTTGAATTTAAGCCTGAATGTTGTAGATCTGAAGCTTATTATAGTTGCTCAAGGTTTTATACTCTTGTGCTTTCATTTTAGATCAATGATGAATTGGGTTTGAAGAAACCATCGTCTGTTAAAGTATTCTCTGGAAAAAGTAAGTATTGCTACAAAGCTCTCTGTAGTCGCCCTCTATCTGAAGAACATGGCGCAAACAATAGCTGTGAACTTGTGTATAGTTGCCAGGCTCTAATGGCTCTGGACTGTATCCAGAATTGTGAAATGTGGGAGTATTCAGCACTGAGCAGAAATACTAATTTCAGCGGTGGGTTGGGATGACCCAGTGTGCATAGTGTGTACATGTGGAAGGAGTGGTGTAATTACATCATACAGTAAGGGCTTGCCTGCGATTCCAATTTATGCGCTGGCTGGTGCATGAAACCTTAGGGTTTTTGTACTGGAGTCCTGCACGTGTCGGGAGTGGTGTCCTCTGGCACGTATGGGACTTTTAGACTTGCACAGCAATCCACTGTCTGAGCTCCGTCCGCAACAGAATTCCAGCTCCGGTTCCTGGTCATACAATGTTCATGCTGATGTAATCCCCTCGCTTGGCCTCTGCTTTGCTCATTGATTCGGAGATTTAGTGCAGCCTCCTGTAGATACTGGCGGTTTCCGGAAACTTCTCACTGTACTCTTCCGCGTTCTAGGTGAAAGAAGCTCATCCGGGTTGCTGGAGTGGGAGTCCAAGAGTGATGCCCTGGAGACGTTGGGCCTCCTGAATCACTACCAGATGAAGAATCCTAGTGAGTACTCTTACTGCTGGCTTCCCAGCTAAAATTGTATTCTTTTATTAATATACAGCCAAGTTTAAAGGTGAATCTAGACTTTGGAGGCAATCTGTATTGTTACATTATAAAGACATCTGTACTTGCTATCAATGCACAGACATCCGGTGCCTATAATTGAAAGCTTTTTGATTGGCTTGCGTGGATACAGAAGCGCCCCAGCACACCGCTGCTCAGTACCTATCCTGCAATTCTGTCTGTAATGTAAAATGCAGGAACACTTGCAAGTATCTGAGCCACCTGCTGCTTTCAGGGCTCTTATGATGTGGTGATCCTAACTAAACAGGGTCCCAATACTGGCTCATGGATTACGTGTTTTAAATTAAGAACGAACACTTAGGAGGAACCTTTTTGTCAGGAGAAACCCACACTTTTTATGCATATGTCTGGATGACCTTATATCTAGAGTTAAGCAACCACCATTTTGTGCACAGATATCAGGCTTCTTATGTGTAATCCCTTGAATACTCAGCCTGGCTGCTCAGCCTAAAGTGTAGTTCCTCTGATCTCTGCGTGTGTTAGAATGCATTATGGTCAGTAACTGAGACTTGGTGCAGCTGCTATTTGATATGATTGAAATGCAGGGGAAGTCTGGCTATGCCCTTAAGGATGTGGAAATTAAGACTTCAGTTTAATCCCATAAACCTTTGTGTAAATGACTGGAAGGATAATCTGTTGCCAAAAAACAGGAGCTGTTGCATTTCTCTGGCTATGCTGATCCAGCACCAGTGCTCCTTTACCACCATAGCATTAGTGTATACAATTGCTGCAATATGCTGCTTTTAAGTGACAAGACTTATAGTAAACAGATCATAAAGACCTCCTATGGTCATCCTTCTATATGTAAGTTGCTTGACGATATTAAGCACTTGTAACTGTTTTTACCAGTAAAGTGTTTTTCATTACCACTAACCACATTCTCTTTCTTTCAGATGGTCCATACCCATATACCCTGAAACTGTGCTTCTCTACTGCCCAGCATGCATCGTAACATCCCAGCCATGGCAAGACTCCCTCTCCCCGCCATCAAACCATTGGCTCCTTGAGCTAGTTTTTATTTTGGGGTTTTTTGTTTTCCTTTTTGTATGTTTGTGCTCATGTTTAGCACATGTTAATAAAATGTCTGGGGACACTTGCTTGGTATCTTTTATTTCATTTGCTATTAAATGTTCTGTATTTAACAAATATGGATTTGATTAGTGTTTACTTAGCTTTCCCATATATAATACCATAATATAAATAATGTTGATCACAGGATGTTCTTGTGGAACGCTGCCTGCAGTTCAGTGAACCTGGTTGTGTCTGCAATGTGCTATATGCACGACACCATCACTGTGAGACGGGTTGGTGGTTTTGCTAACTGAAAACTAAAGAAGCGTCGTTCGTTTAACAAGGCGTTTTATTAAAACCGCTAGAAGCAGATGGTTTTGTAACGGATTTATGTTGCCTTATTCATAGGCCCTGTTCTGTCATAAATTCAATTACTGCTGAGGTACGATATGCCAAGGGCTAGAGTAGTGTAGTTAACTAGCACCCGGCTCTATGGTAAGCCTGGGTTCCACAGGACACATCTGCTACTCTTGCAATACAGTGCTGTAGGAATGTAGAATGATTGCTGATCCTGGGTTAAGATCAGGCCCTGTTTGATCCTTTATAGCCTGTCTATTCCGAAAGTTATAAGAATCGCTCTACTGACTTGGCTGCTAACTCCTGATAAGTTGTTCTGTTCAAAGATATGTATACATATAGTTTTGAGGATACATGTAACTTGTCATATGTAAAGGCAGCATGTGTGTAAGCATGCCCGTACTGTACGACTTAAATGCTTCACCCCACCTCCGAAGCGTAATTTACAGGCGTCATAGGGCTGGCACACCCCTCTGGTTGTAGTTACACTGTTGATGCTAGGCTGGTACATACATTCGGCGTTATGTGCTGTAACATCTGCCTGCATGTGTAGTACATAAAACATGGGTTTCTACGGCTAGCGTACGTAGCTCTGGATCTGCCCAATAGGTGCTATGCTATTTTAGCTGCTGTCAGTCACAAGATATTTCTGTTTTGGGAATAGTCTCCTGTTTTAAGGGTGATATTCAGACAATACCAAGGAGTACATGTATAGTACAATCACATAAAGGTCTCCTGTGCTTCATGTACTCTACAAAAGAGCTTAATTCAGATCACACACACCATTCAAGACATGTACAGAAATATTGAACTGGTAAATTGTCTCTATCCAAACAAGGGGTACGTGTTACTTTGCAAAGAGAATTGTATATAGTTTAAGCAGGATCCAACCCTGCCAACATTTACCAACCGGAAAAATCAGAATGTTCTGTGCTGATCTTCTATAACCCCTAAACCAAATCTTCTGCTCATTGGCTTGAAAGTATTAATGTTTATATAGCACCATAAATTTTCCACTGTGCTATACAGAGAATATTTTAAATTCACATCAGTCCCTGCTCTATTAAGCTACAGTATAGTTCCTTAACACAAATGGGGTTAAATTAGTCTGCAACCAATGAACCTACCAGCATGCTTATGGAGTGTGGAAGGAAGCCCACACAGATAAGGCCTTGTCTGGGAACTGAACTCTTGATGACAACACCGGTAATTACAGAACCACTATAAATAAATTCTCAAAATATAGAGAACTTCAATGCCATCAAAGTGTTTATGCTCTCTAGTGATGCACTGTATATGTCCCTGACCTCTTGTCATAGGATCTCTTCCCATATAATAAATGATATTACATGTCTCCATCTCTAGTTATACTACAGGGACTGGATCCAGACTTATGCTTGTACAGCATACAAAGATCTGTAATCAGATTCCCACTGGATGCAGCTTTCTGTACTGTAAAATTTCTATCCCTAATCCCTCTCCTTTGAGCTTGCACCTGCATTCCATCAAAATAAAACACAATTCTCTGGATATCATGGATCTGGATTTGACCAGAGGCTGTGGAGCATGCACATGTGCAAAGGCAAAAAGCAGATGTTTTGCATTCCTAGAGATTGGAAAATGTCCCATTTTGGCAAGTCTGGATCTAGACCAGTGTTTCCCAACCCTTGTCCTCAGGGACCACTAACAGTCCATGTTTTCCAGGGGTGTGGGTCCCCGCTTCGAACTTCCCTATTTTTTTTATAGGGCCGTTCTCTCCAAACTGGCTGGGATATCGATTGCTTATGCCTCGATGAGGCATAGCAATCGAGCTGTTTCTCCCAATCCGCTCCCTACCCCACCCCCCGGCGGTGGCGCTTCCAAAAATGAATGGGTGAGTATGCAAATCGCATTTCTGAAGGGACTCGCATCCGAAAGGACAGCCGAAAAGCAACTTTCGTCTGTCCCTAATTTGCAATGTGGGGACTCGCAACGGTTTGGGACATTTTAGCTGCTGTTAGTGGATTCTTAAGATATTTCTGTTTTTAGTGTTATATTCAGACAATACCAAGGAGTACATGTATAGTACAATCACATAAAGGTCTCCCTTGCTTCATGTACTCTGTACTTTACAAAAAAAAGCTACATTCAGACACCATTCAAGATGTACAGAAATATTGAAATGGTAAATTGTGTCTATCCAAACAAGGGGTACACGTTACTTTGCAAAGAGAATTGTTAATAGTTTAAGCAGGATCCAAGCCTGCCAACATTTACCAACCGGAGAAATCAGAATGTTCTGTGCTGATCTTCTATAACTTATCTGTATGCCAAATGTTCACTAGTTTGAAATTATTAATGTTTATATAGCACCATAAATTTTCCACTGTGCTATACAGAGAATATTTTACATTCACATTAGTCCCTGCTCCATTGAAGCTACAGTATGGTTCCCTAACACGCACTCAAATAGGGTTAATTTAGTCTGTAACCAATTAACCTACCAGCATGCTTATGCAGTGTGGTAGGAAACCCACACAGAGATGGGGAGAACATACAAACTACACTGATAAGGCCTTGTCTGGGAACTGAACTCATGACGACAGCGCAGCGGTAATTACTGAACCACTGTAATAAGTTAGCAGTATATAATTATCTTAAAATACAGTGAAAACTTCAATGCCATCAAAGTGTTTATCTTCTATAGTGATACACTCTATATGTCCCCGACCTCTTGTCATAGGATCTCCTCCTATATTAAGTGATACTACATGTCTCCATGTCTTCAAGGATCTGTAATCAGATTCCCACTGGATCCAGCCGTCTAGGCATAAGCCTATCTATAATGAATGCAGGGTGTGCAGTGCACACGGGCCCCTCAGAACAGGGGGCCCTGTGGCATTCATTCTGCACCCAAGTCCACATATCAGGGTTGGCAGGGAAGGGGGGGGCATTCGGCATCTATTTCTTCCCTCTAAGATCTCTTAGAGGGAAGAAATAGATGCTGAATGAGTCCGCCTTCCCTTGCGGTGGGACTGTCCCTATTCAAAAAATGGGCTTGGCTTATAGCGCAGTTAGGCCCCGCCCATTTTGAGGTCTGCGAATCGGGACAGTCCTGTCTCAGCATAAGGGGGGGTCCCATGTACAAATCCTGCACAAGGGCCCCGTCGCTTCTTAAAACGCCCCAGTCCACAACATATTTGACTTGGGGTAAACTTGCATCTGATTTTGCTGTAGTTATCAAACTGTGTGCCCAAAAAGTAGACTAAAACTCTACTGCAATGTACTGTAATATTGTAAGAAATTTCCTGGCTGCCCAAAAGCAGATGGCTGCATCCTTCATCAGTTAGAATATTTGACATATTTTACCATAATTAATAAACCATCTATATAGCATCTCCATTACCTGCATACAATCGGCCTATTGTGTAAATACACAATTTTAGAAATGAGAAATGATTGTATCAGCGACTTTTCAGCACTGACATAACTAAAGGAAAGAAATTTGTAGGCACATTATTTTAATTGCATTGAACCTTTCTTCATTATAAGCTAGAGGGCAACACTACACATACAAGCATCTATTCTTCAGTCCTCTTCCTGGTACTTTCTGTGCAACCTCTTGTTCAAAAAGTTCTCTAGGGAATGGAATGAGTAATGATCAAATTTAAATTTCTTGAAGCTTCTCAGGATATTTTATATATTATATTTGTATAAAGTACATATAAATATGAAATGTAGGAAATATATTCTTTAATGGAACATTATCTCTGTCTGGAAAAGAAACAGTGGGAGCTTTCAAAAATATTGAGCCAATATGTAGAATCTACTGTGGAAGTGGTAAATATATTCTCTCGGTATATATAAAGGTGGACCAAGATGATATTTCAGAAGTTATATGGAAACGATACAAAGGGGCTGATCTAGACATGCGCTTATGCCTATGTTTAGGTTTGTCGTTTGTCTGGGTCTGCATTAGTGTTCTCAGCGCTAGTGGAAAAGGCTGTACCACTAATTTAAAAAAAGAAAGCAGGCCTTTTAATGTTACTGCAGGCACGGCAGTGGCCATTATTCCTTGTACTTCCTCCTAAAATCCTCCCCCAGCTCAGGGTTTGTGTAAGTGTAAGGCGTATTGCAAGTAGTAGCGCTACGCGCTGTCTTCATTAAGGGTTAATTAGAGCCAGTGCATCTACACGAGTCAGCAGCACTGAGTATGTGCGGCCTTTAAAATGCGCTGTTTGACTCCAGTAAGAGGAGTCTGTGAGTCATTCAGAAGATTCTGGGAGAGAGATATCTGACTTAGCCTTGTTAGAACGTTTTTTTACCTTAAAG
>WWET01000740.1:152818-168289 GCA_011038615.1 Limnodynastes dumerilii | reverse complement strand
TTTCCTCTAGATTCCAAATCATCTACCGGAGACTTGACCAAAGGATGAGTCTGTCAGGAACACGCCCGTGTTTATTATTTTAATCATTAACATTAAGATGATGAGGTTGTAATCTCTATTCCTAGTTCATCGCATTCCAAAATTTAGGAACTTCCTATTAGAAATATCTACTCAATAAGACAAGAGAATCCATTGGCTTCCTAATGTGTTGAGAAATTCATGTTATATCACTCACTAGAAGTGCACCTACACATGGCAGAGAAAGCCATTCAGGCTGTGTTTTGAACATGATTCATCCATCAGCTGAATGTTGGAAAAGCTTTGAAAATAGATATGTGCTATTGGGAAAAGGAATGACAGGGTTAAGATTAAGGTTAAGGGTAGGAATAGGTTGGGAGGCATTCTCTGTAAAAAAAATGATATTTGTGAAATACAGACAGTCAAAAGTCAAAAGCTCATTTTCAGCTGTCTGTATTTCGAAAATATCACTAATTAGAAGTTTTTATAGGTTAGTGGGGACTCTTAGGGTCACGCTCCGGGGACGAGGTAAATACCACTCGCCGCAGCGGATTTGCTCTTGGGATCTTCGATTGCTTGTCCTCGGCGAGGCAGGAGCAATCGATTACAGAATCAATTTGAAATTGGCTGGTAGAAAATGGACCTTTTAGAAAAGGGCCAATATGACCACCGACCCACAACCGGATAGGTTAAACACTTAGCTTTCGGCAGATGACTCTTCGCAACTCCAGAATCGCATTTCCACCACTCAACAACGTATTTGCCGGCAGTCTACATTCAACTGCGGCACGATGATCTTTCTAAATGAAGACTATCGTACACACAATATGGAAGTTGCTCAATCAATTTATAGGTAAATGCAAACAGGTGCATAAAAGGCCGGGGGGTAATCTGCTAGCCACAGAAACAAAGGAAAGGAAATGCCCATGAAGACCATTGTACTTAAAGAACCACACTCATCCAGTCATTGGCCTAAACCAGAATTCTCGTACAACCTAACTATGTGCTAGGAAGGGGACTGGACCGGATCTAGACTGCTAAGAAGGAGGTGTTTTCCGTGGAGACGGATCGAATATTTTTAGGGGCAGAATTCCATGCGAGCGAGAGGAGTGGTTACCTAAGTGAGGATACAGAAGGGATCCGCTCTCGGATCTCCGCTCATCCTCCGTTCAACGAACCAAAGGCAACACAGATCTTAGGATGGATTCTAACGGACTGGAAGGCAGCATAATATTGGCCCAGCCTTGAAGACTTCACACACTGCATGCATCGGTTTGTATGACAGACTTACTGACCCTTTCATTGACTTGACTTCTAGTTGGACATTCCATTACAGTACAACCATTATGGCACAATTATTCCACCCACTTAACAGGATACTTGTTTGTGCTGTTGTCAGAGCTTCTCAGGCATCCTAATGGGAAATGTCAAAGGGGAGGAGCCTCGACAACCCAGCCAGAGGTTTATGGACACTAGACTTGGAGAGCACATGACAATAAGATTCCCTACCTTTACTTACCTTGCAAGCTTATGAATAAACTACTATGCCTATCGTACAGACAGAAAAAAAACACAGGGAAATATAAGTTGTGATAAAAGCTGTTTGTTCTGCCTGCGGTCGATATCTCAGGCCTTTTCTTTAAGGCGTGCTGTGATATACAGTATGCACTATGAGACGTGAGCAAAGGTGCTGCATGTTAATGACTCCATCCTTGTGCAAAGGACAAAGGTTGCCATACCCATTATTACGGAGGTGTATATAAGCAATATCCTGTGTGTGCACTGTACAGTTCCCTTTTTTGACGTGAGCAGAAGAGAGACATGGCGTTTGTACCAGCTATAGGCTACCAGCCAGTCTACAACCCAGTAAGTACCAGCTTCCCCCTCTTGTATGGTCCACTGCTTTACCCCACAGTTATCTAAATCCCAGAACACAGGAAAGACATATCCTGCACCCCACGAATCTTCACCAATGTCGTGCATCCTTCTCAAATACTTGGGCTGATCCACAGTTTGGGATTAAGGGCAAAACAGGTGTAAGTGTACAGCTGGGCTAAACCATTTTGTAATCTAAGGGGATGCTAATTAATTTGAATTCTTTTGCATGCAGGGAAAATACTTTACTTTGGCACATAGACCTCACATACTGCACAGCTTAAGTGTAATCTATGAATTAGAGTCGACATGGTGTTGCTCAGGTCAAGATCTTTTCAAATCTCTGTCTGTTGAATGCCTAGTTTTGTGTAATTACTGTGTTGTAACGCTATGTAAGTCATAGAAAAGATTGTACCTTTGATGGCTGTTTTGTGTTATTTTAACAATTATGAAATATCTTTTGATGTGTGAATTGCCTTCATTATATCTTGGTTTTTGTTTAAGGATAAATCGCTCTGCAAACCTCTAAGAAGAATGTATAGATAATCATCCACAGTAGAGTTATATAGACAGCTATAATAGATTGAACTGATTGACAATATGAATGATGTTTAAGAGGTTTCCATTAGCAGATTATAAAGTAAATTTTCTTTTACTAGAAGTACTATGGTGAGGGGCCCCATCGTTCCCTGTACTTAGAGGAGTCTTTGCTTTCATATGTACTTGGCTATTACTCTACCAGGGTACATCCTCTTTCCAATTTTACCAAAGTCATAGAGAGAGTCAGACATCACAGATAATAGCAAGAGGTCCGTCCCAGCTCGAAGCAACTTCATAGCAACTGCTCATTATAATCAATGGTGGGAGGGAGATCATATTATTACTATCATCGAACCTGATCCGAGTGCACACAACAGATGTTATGCATCATAACTCGGATTGTACGTATCTTGTACTTTACTTCGTACAATAGGGCGTGACATTTTGTGGGCGGAGGGAGGCATTTAAATCGTACAGTATGGGCTGGCTTACGCATGACAAGGCGAAACGTACATCCAGAGCTACGCAAGGAAAACGTAAGACAGGGATTTGAATATTTAAGTCAGCTCAGTTACACGTACATGAGAGGGAAGTGCCAGAGGGAGCGCATTATCCTTAGTAGTGTGTAAATCGGGTACGTCTATGTCCGTAAAACAACCTTAAGTCTGGATCAGGCCCATCATTATTTTTGCATCTTTTGATATTTTTTAAAGCTGAAAAACCCTTTAAGCGTCCTTATTAAACACAATATTTGCATAGTTATTACTGAGCACGGTTGCTGATTCTTGTGAATGACCTGGCTTATATAATCGAACCCTAATTCAAATGTCTCACAATTGTTATCGTCATTGGGCCTCGGTCCAGATCTGATCGCAAATGTGAACACAGCGCGCGTGGCACTGATGCGTTTAACAAAGTAGGGCGGTGCCTTTGGATTGCAACCAGTTACGGTCGCTAAGCTGAAGGCAGCAATGTGCACAAATACGCTGCACAAGTGCAGGATTGTACAGCAGACCCTCCAACACGACCCAGTCCATTAGGTACAAAATACTCTGCTTCTCAGTTTCCCACTCTCAGTTACTATGGTAACCACCTTTGTTGAAGAGACAAACAGTTTTTTAAATATCAGTTAGGTCATTTCACCAGGTGAGTGACAGTGAGAAGCTCAGGAGTGGAGTATATTGTACCTAATGGAATGGGTCATGCTGGAGGGTCTAGTACAGTGTAATGCTGACTGTAAATGGAGGCACTGATATTGTGAACACTTCTGTCGGAGTGTAAATTTTCAGAAAATTATTGCAAACATTATTTAATATAATAGGGCCAGATTTACTAAGCTGCGGGTTTGGAAAAGTGGAGATGTTGCCTATAGCAAAAGTGATGGGGATAACATTCTGCCACGTCTGACCAATGCCTCTAAGTTTCCGAAGGACAATATTGTCAGGCGTGTAACAGAAAAGAGACTTGTTTCTGTGCTGTACATAGTACATACATACAAGGGGTTGGAAAAGTGGAGATGTTGCCCATAGCAACCAATCAGATTCTAGCTCTCCCTTTCCCTTTACATACTAGAAAATGTGAGCTTGAATCTGATTGGTTGCTATGGACAACATCTCCAATTCTGGCCCCTGGACTTAGACATGAGCTGGGGCTGGTGCAAATGTTTAGATGCAAACAGTCCTTTTTATGTCTGCGTTCTGCTCTGGATCGAGTGCACTTGCTTGGGCCTCGCCCTTACTGTACATGGACTTCATCCCTCCACCCCTTCCCTTACTGCGGCAAACCACCGCAGGTGGAGTTGCGCTCCGATGTGAATTAGCTGTGACTGTGTGCTCTACATCTCTGAGCACGTGCAAAGGAAAGTCATGGATTGGGGCCACTGTGTGTTCCATGAGTCCCAGAACCCAGACCCTCCAACATAACCCATTCCATTAGGAACAATATACTCTGCACCTGAGCTTCCAACTGTCACTCACCTGGTGACCTGATATTTAAAAAACTATTTGTCTCTCCAACAAAGGTGGTTACCATAGTAACTGACAGTTGGAAACTGAGGAGCAGATTTTTTTGTACCTAATGGAATGGGTCATGTTGGAGGGTATGCGCACCTTTTATACTCTGACCTCTGCTTGCAGTACTGACCATGTGTTACAACATTTAGTTCAATGTCTTTTTCTTATGTCCACTAAAATAAACAGCTCTTGTCTTTCTATCTCACCAGACTATCCCTTACAGAAGCCCCGTTTATGGAGGTCTCCAGCCAGGGATGTCCGTCTACATCCAGGGCTCCATCCCACATCACGTGAGCAGGTAACCAAGATTCTATCAGCGACCAATGCCCTCTGAGTCATTCAGTCACATTATTATAGGGCTGTTTATATACCGGTTAAGCAATTCTGATAACCTTCTCCTTATCTTAATTGTATTCACTCCGACAGAAAGTCAGAGATTGATCATGGAAAGGAAATGATAGGTTTGCTTTAGTTATACAGCGCAGGCTGGGTACTCACTACACACCTTGAGCCAATCATATGATTCCTTTGGTCAGATATTTATTAGCAAGAGTGTGTACACTCCCAGACCCTCCAACATGATCCATTCCATTAGGTACAATATACTCCACACCTGAGCTTCCAACTGTCACTCACCTGGTGAAATAACTGATATTTAAAACACTATTTGTCGCTTCAACAAAGGTGGTTACCATAGTAACTGACAGTTGGAAACTGAGGAGCAGAGTATTTTGTACCTAATGAAATTGGTCATGTTGGGGGTATGCACTCGTCTCCCACCACCATACTTTGTTGTGATGAAACCATGGTTGCTGACTTTTCATAGTTTCCCTCCAGGAAATCCCAGACGGAAGCCATAGATGCCTGCAAGGTGTGGGACTTAATGATGCAATTTATGCAAATTGTGCTAGAAGCCCCGCCCCCTGACTAATTTTTTTTTGTTGTACTAGGGATAGGATGGGGCTTGATTGCGTCATCAAGTCCCGCCCTGCCCCTAGTAACACTAGGAATACTAGTATTGTCAGGCAGTGGGGGGCAGGACTTGAGGCTGTGGTTTGCATTAAAACCAAGGCCTCATGCCCTCTGTGGGAGATTTGCTGGATCTCCCGGGATACTGGGAGAACTGCTTGAATTTCGGGAGTCTCCCGGATATTCTAGAAGTGTCGGCAACCCTGCCGGACACATACACACTACCATACCCTCCAACATGACCAATTCCATTAGGTACAAAATACTTCTCAGCATCAGTTACTATGGTAACCACCTTTATTGAAGAGACAAATAGTTTTTTTTAAATATAATTTAAGTCATTTAAACCAGGTGAGTGACAGTTGGAAGCTCAGGTGCGGAGTATATTGTACCTAATGGAATGGGTCATGCTTGGAGGGCCTGCACTACAATGAAAGAGAGAAAGGGTCATACACACACACCTTACACTGGGAGTGGCAAAGTCACACACAAGTTACAATGAAGGGAATGTCACACCCTCTCACACCTTACAGAGGAAGGAGGAGAGACCCTAGCTATAATAATATACTAATACCAAGGGGTGACTGGGTAAAGTAAACATGTTCTATAACCACTGACCAATCTAATATTGCACGACATTAAGAAATGTAATTATTAATAACTGATATTCGAGCAAGGGGAAATTATTCTAAACCGGGGCCCTGATTCACACTTAATAACGTTCTTAAATATACGCAGGCCGTGGCCCTGATTCATAGACTGAAAATAAGAGAGGAAATTTACACCTGGGCAAAACCATGTTGATTTCAGGGGGAGTCCTATTTCATTTGAAAGTTTATGTTTCCCAGCTTAAGTCTAAATAACAGTATAAAAGTGATTCTGGTCTATATCTGTGTGCAATAAGCAAAAGCAAACTATTCTCCCTGCATGCATAGAATCAAATTAATTTGATTCCCCCTGAAATCAACATGGTTTTGCCCAGGAGTAACTTTCCTCTCTTAGGGTTGGATTCACAACCCCATCATTTTTTACATATGTGCCTAATTTTGCGATTCTAACTTCTATGCATGCATAGTATGTTACGCTATCTACGTAGCGTTTCGTTACATAGATTGCATACATGCGGTCTTTAAAGAAACGCTACGTAGATAGCGTAAAATCCAGCCCACAATCTTCTTTAATGACTGAGACCAAGCATCAGATGTAGAAAAAAAAACTTTTTCAATTAGCATTCAAAGTCAATGCATTAGATACCAGTCCAGTATAGAAAGAGGTCGCAGTAACATCAAATCCCTGACAGCTGTTTCGGCAGCATATTCAGCTCCTTTATCAAGGGGTTTAGCAACAATGAATGAACAATGATTATATAATATACAAACATTGAACCAGATACAGAGAGGTAAACAGGAGGAAAGTTACATCTGGGCACAACCAAGTTGAATATCAAGAGAAGTGAAAGTAATTGTATTCTTTGCATGCAGGGCTATATCTTTGAATGGCTTACTGCACACAGATACTGACCAGCATTACTATCACACTGTTATTTAGACTTGGGATAGGAAACATCACCTCTCAACTCTAATACTGTTTGCAACAGATGAAATGTGACTCCCCTGAGATTTTACATGGTTTTGCCTAGGGGTAAATTTACACCTGTTTTTCTCTTATTTTTAAACTCTGGGGGCCGTAATTCCCAGATCCGTTTTTTAAAGGTACGCAATTATATGACGGACGTTGCAAGGCAACACCCATGACACTTTCTTCACACGGATCGGTAGACGGTAACTTATGAATCCCTCTAGCGCCCTTTTCTATAAGTGTAGATTTACGTGTGTATAATACTTCCGTACGTGCGTATCTAACTAGCCCTGAGTTGCTCATTTAAATGCCACCCCAACAAACTTTCGCGTAAGTTTGTCAGTGTGGATTTCAACCACACCCCTCCACACGTATGTCCCCAAGCACGATTCACAATGGACTTCCGTGCTTAAAAAAGAGTTACTCCGTATGTGCAGTTCATCCGTTCATCCTAAAAATACGCACAGAACTCCACGTGAAAACGGATCTCTGAACACGATCCTGGATGCGTTTCATTGTTATTGCTGATACCTGACATATACATTTATTTCTGATGGGTAAAGGAAAGACAAATGGGATTTTTGGAGTAGAGATATGAAAAGTAATGGAATACACTACAGGTGGTGTTGGGGAAGAAAAAAAGGGAAGGCATTTAAGAAGAATGAAATTTAAATGGGAACAGATTTCAGGGGAAGAAAAATGTAATTAAGATAAACTAAACACTAATGAGGAAGGGACTTTGCACCTGATTCAGAGCTGCGCTTCCGTCTATTTTTCAGACGGAAGCGCAGAGAAAAATGGCCACTGCGCATGCCCAGATCAGCATCCGACTGTGTCCGCATCCGACCGGGCTGCGCCTGTGGAGGAATATTTCAATGAGAAAAGAGTCGCTTTTCTCATTTAAATATAGTTTCCCCCACAGTCCGCTGGCTTCTTAATTAGCCTTACACTTGCACCATCTCAACAGATGGTGCAAAGTGTAGACACAGCTCAGCAGAGCTGAAAAAGTTAATTAAAGTTAAAAAAAACTTTTAGTAAAAAATTAACCCCTTCCCCCACCTGCCCCGCAGCCGCCGAAGTATATTAAATAAATAATGAACGTCCTGCCTGGGCAAGCTGCCGCTAGTAGAACTACTGGTGCAAGCATGCCCATAAATGACAAGGCACGCTTGCTCTAGTAGCACTACTAAAGGCAGCATGCCTTGCCCCAAAACAATAAAAAAAACGCCACAAGTGTCCCCCTATAATAATAAATTTTAAAAGAATGTAAAGGCCCCGTCCCTAGTCCCTATCACTAAAAAAATAACAGTGCCCACATAGGTAAATAAAAAAACACGACATGTGCCCCATAAAAAAATAAAAATGTAAAAAAAAACTTGTCCCCTTCTTTAAAAAAATAAATAAAAAAGTGCCAGGTCTACTGTCATTGGGGGGTATTTATACCCTTTGGGCACTGTAAGAATTATCGAGAGAACGAGAACTCTGACACTGAATTAGGGACTAGGGACGGGGCCTTTACATTCTTTTTACATTTCTTCATTTCTTATTATAGGAAGACATTTGGGCCGTTTTTTTTTAAATATTTTGCAAGGGCACAGTAAGGTTTTTTGGGGCAAGACATGCTGCCGATAGCAGTGCTTGTCATTCATGGGCATGCTTGCTCTAGTAGCACTACTAGCGGCATCATGCCCAGGTGGCCCGTTCTTTATTTATTTAATATACTTTGGTCGTGGCGGGGTAGGTGGCAGAAGGGGTGAATTGGTTTGCACCCTCCAACATGACCAATTCCATTAGGTACAAAATACTTCTCAGCATCAGTTACTATGGTAACCACCTTTATTGAAGAGACAAATAGTTTTTTTTAAATATAATTTAAGTCATTTAAACCAGGTGAGTGACAGTTGGAAGCTCAGGTGCGGAGTATATTGTACCTAATGGAATGGGTCATGCTTGGAGGGCCTGCACTACAATGAAAGAGAGAAAGGGTCATACACACACACCTTACACTGGGAGTGGCAAAGTCACACACAAGTTACAATGAAGGGAATGTCACACCCTCTCACACCTTACAGAGGAAGGAGGAGAGACCCTAGCTATAATAATATACTAATACCAAGGGGTGACTGGGTAAAGTAAACATGTTCTATAACCACTGACCAATCTAATATTGCACGACATTAAGAAATGTAATTATTAATAACTGATATTCGAGCAAGGGGAAATTATTCTAAACCGGGGCCCTGATTCACACTTAATAACGTTCTTAAATATACGCAGGCCGTGGCCCTGATTCATAGACTGAAAATAAGAGAGGAAATTTACACCTGGGCAAAACCATGTTGATTTCAGGGGGAGTCCTATTTCATTTGAAAGTTTATGTTTCCCAGCTTAAGTCTAAATAACAGTATAAAAGTGATTCTGGTCTATATCTGTGTGCAATAAGCAAAAGCAAACTATTTTCCCTGCATGCATAGGATCAAATTAATTTGATTCCCCCTGAAATCAACATGGTTTTGCCCAGGAGTAACTTTCCTCTCTTAGGGCCGGATTCACAACCCCATCATTTTTTACATACGTGCCTAATTTTGCGATTCTAGCTTCTATGCATGCATAGTATTTTACGCTATCTACGTAGCGTTTCGTTACATAGATTGCATAAATGCCGTCTTTATAGAAACGCTACGTAGATAGCTTAAAATCTGGCCCACAATCTTCTTTAATGACTGAGACCAAGCATCAGATGCAGAAAAAAAGCTTTTTCAATTAGTATTCAAAGTCAATGCATTAGATACCAGTCCAGTATAGAAAGAGGTCGCAGTAACATCAAATCCCCGACAGCTGTTTCGGCAGCATATTCAGCTCCTTTATCAAGGGGTTTAGCAACAATGAATGAACAATGGTTATATAATATACAAACATTGAACCAGATCCAGAGAGGTAAACAGGAGGAAAGTTACATCTGGGCACAACCAAGTTGAATATCAAGGGAAGTGAAAGTAATTGTATACTTTGCATGCAGGGATATATCTATGAATTGCTTACTGCACACAGATACTGACCAGCTTTACTATCACACTGTTATTTAGACTTGGGATAGGAAACATCACCTCTCAACTCTAATACTGATTGCAACAGATGAAATTTGCCTCCCCTGAGATTTTACATGGTTTTGGCCAGGTGTAAATTTACACCTGTTTTTCTCTTATCTTTAAACTCTGAGGGCCGTATGTCCAGATCCGTTTTTTTAAAGGTTCGCAATTATACGCACGGACGTTGCAAGGCAACACCCATGACACTTTCTTCACATGGATCGGTAGACGTTAACTTATGAATCCCTCGAGCGCCCTTTTCTATAAGTGTTGTTTTACGTGTGTATAATACTTCCGTACGTGCGTATCTAACTAACCACACCTTGAGTTGGTCATTTAAATGCCACCCAACGCACTTTCACGTAAGTTTGTCAGTGTGTACTCTGCATGTGCAGTTCATCCGTTCCTAAAAATACGCACGGAACTCCACGTGAAAACGGATCTCTGAACACGATCCTGGATGCGTTTCATTGTTATTGCTGATGCCTGACAAATACATTTATTTCTGATGGGAAAAGGAAAGACAAATGGGATATTTGGAGTAGAGATATGAAAAGTAATGGAATACACTACAGGTGGTGTTGGGGAAGAAAAAAGGGGAAGGCATTTAAGAAGAAGGAAATTTAAATGGGAACAGATTTCAGAGGAAGAAAAATGTAATTAAGATAAACTAAACACTAATGAGGAAGGGACTTTGCACCTTATTCAGAGCTGCGCTTCCGTCTATTTTTCAGACGGAAGCGCAGAGAAAAATGGCCAGATCGGGAGCGCGCACAGCATCCGACTGTGTCCGCATCCGACCAGGCTGCGCCTGTGGAGGAATATTTCAATGAGAAAAGAGTCGCTTTTCTCATTTAAATATAGTTTCCACCGCGGTCCGCTGGCTGCTTAATTAGCCGTACACTTGCACCATCTCAAGAGATGTAAGTGTAGGCACAGCTCAGCAGAGCTGAAAAAAACCCAAAGTTAATTAAAGTTAATAAAAACTACTAGAGCAAGCATGCCCGTGAATGACAAGCCTTGCCACAAAAAACCTTACTGTGCCCTTGCAAAATATAAAAAAGAAATGGCCCAAGTGTCCCCCTATAATAATAAATGTAAAAAGAATGTAAACGCCCCCTCGCTAGTCCCTATCATTAAAAAACTTTCAGTGCCCACATAGGAAAACTAAAAAACATACGTGCCCCTTAAAAAAATAAAAATTAAAACAATGTGCCCGTTACAAAATAAAAAAAAAAAAAATGGCCAAAAAAACGCCCGCATCAATTAAGAAAAAACATACTTACCTGCTCTGATGGGGGTCCGATGATGAATCCTTTTATTCCGGGGGTGGTCTTGGCAAAATATAAAAAGTCTACGCACAGGACAATGCCCATGTCCTGCATGCAGGACATCCCGGCGCTAATGACAGGTCTACTGTCATTGGGGTCTATTTATACTCTTTGGGCACTGTAAGAATCATCGAGAGAACGAGAATTCAGTGTCAGAATTCTCGTTCTCTCGATAACTCTGAATCAGGTCCTTTACTATTTGTGATAAGCACAGCAAACCCATGCTTCTTACACAGGGTTGCTGACCTTTATTGTCAGAATGGTCAGACTTATGGATACAGAAATTAGTAAAGTCCAGCATTCACACACAAACAGTGATATAGAACATCCCAGGTCCCTGCAGTTAACTAACACACCGGGCCAGATTTACTAAGCTGCGGGTTTAAAAAAGTGGAGATGTTGCCCATAGTAACCAAGCAGATTCTAGCTGACATTCTTTAGTATGTAATAGGAAAGTGAGAACTAGAATATGTTTGGTTGCTATGGGCTATGCTATGCTATGACTCTTCCTTTTCCACAGTTTAGTAAATCTGGCCCACAGTGGCCTCTAAACAGGCGTCTGTTTAGAGGCCTGTTTAGAGAAGTGGAGATGTTGCCCATAGTAACCAATCAGATTTTAGTTAACATTCTCTAGTATGTAAAAAGAAAGTGAAAGATAGAATCTGGTTTGTTGCTATAGGCAACATCTCCACTTTTCCAAATCCGTTTAGTAAATCTGGCCCTTGGTCTCCTCCCCAGCACTAACTAGCTCTAATTAGACCCATGTCTTCCACCTGTGAAAGTGATTGTGGAAGATTAGCCCTGTCTGTAGATTAGGATTACAAGCCCCTCTTTTATTCACCTGTGGCAAACTACCTTCTTTGCCACACATAAGAAGGGGTGAACATAGCAACATGTTCCATTTGATCATTCTTTTGGTATCTTATTGTCTGTCGGTTTGATTTACTTACCAGGTTCTGTGTGAACTTCTCGTGTGGTCAGTATGACGGGACAGACATCGCCTTCCACTTTAATCCCCGCTTTGATGGAAAGAACAAGGTCGTGTTTAACACTTTCCAGTCTGGGTCCTGGGGTAGTGAGGAGAAGAAGAAGGACGGGTTCCCCTTTAACAGAGGGGGCCACTTTGAGCTGGTCTTCCTTGTTAACCATGGAGGCTACCAGGTGGGGAAACAAATGGACCTTTTCCACATTTAACATAGATGTATCCATACATGTTTTGTATTATACAAGCGGTTGGCGTTCATATCGGGTCTTTCTCTCTATCCAGGTAAACGTGAACGGCGCTCGATACTATGAGTATCGCCACAGGATTCCAGTACAAAGGGTGGAGTGTGTGCACGTGGATGGAGATGTCACCATCAATTCAGTAACCGTTGTTGGAGGAGGGGTAAGTAAATTGGTATAACAGTAAGGGCTATGGTAATGGCTAATGCTGGTAATAGATGAGGCATATTTAACAACGTTAAAACATGCTTACGGGGCCTGATTTACTAAGCTGCGGGTTTGATAAAGTGGAAATGTTGCCCATAACAACCAATCAGATTCTAGCTCTCACTTTCCTATTACATACTAGAGAATGTCAGCTAGAATCTGATTGGTTGCTATGGGCAACATCTTCACTTTTCCGCAGTTTAGTAAATCTATATATATATATATCTAAAGATACTAATAACAAACTGAGATGGAAATAGTGTGGGGGATCTATTATTATGCACGGAATAGTGGAGTAAACACCCCTTTCTGTCCATACCCCCTACCTGAAATTTAAGATGGCAGATCTGTGCGGATATTCCTAATGCCGCCCCTTTTGCCATATTAGCATGACAAGCCCCGCCTTCACTGCAAGTTTTTGCCATGCGAATGGCAAACTCCACCCTGACGTACGTCTGTTCCGTCCTCATGGAGATTCAATGCGTAACACCTGGCGTAATCGAGCGCAGATGTTACTAGCAAGGGGACTTACGCGATCGACTTGCACAAGTCCCCTTGTGGACTTAACTATGAATCAGGTCCAATAATAGTATATAAATAGGTAAGATGACAATAGGGAAGATTTAATGTGCTGTCTGATCATCCTCCTTTCTCTTGTAGAATCCGATGACTGCCCCTTCCTACCCTTCTGGGGTAAGTGTCTTATGAGAGGGACATAGGGGAGTAGGTATCTTACTGGGATCTGATTTTGTTTTACTGGTGTTTCAATTGGTCTCTTCCTCTTCTACTAGGGAATGCCAGCATACCCAAATATGCCAGGATACCCAAATATGGCCCTACCAGTGAGTACCATTCCTCCAGTATACGGTCATATCAATAATTCCACTCTGCCATATGGACCTTGGCTGACGTCTATATACAGAACATGCACATATGTGTTTTATTACCATATTCACTAATCTCTGTCATCTGTATTCTCACAGGTAATGGGAGGACCCGTCTATAACCCGGTCAGTGTCAGTGCTCACACGTTTCTCTGTCTCTCTGTCTGTCTGAGTCAATGTCAGTTTGTCTCTGTCCATCATTGTGTGCTTGTCTCCTGACTCCTGCTGTATATTGCTTCTCACAGCCAGTTCCCTACTATGGAAACATCCCTGATGGAGTGTCACCTAAGAGGACATTTGTGGTGAGAGGATTTATACCACAAGGGGGACAGAAGTAAGTGACTGTCATGATTTAGAATGAGGTGTTAGAGCACAGTGTTAATTGTGTCCTGCACTATTGCTGATCAATCTCATTGCTCTATCATCTCCTGCACTATTGCTTATCAATCTAATTTCTCTATCTCCTGCCCTATAATTTAACAATCTCATGGCTCTATCATCTCCTGCACTATCACTTATCAATCTCATGGCTCTATCATCTCCTGCACTATCACTTATCAATCTCATGGCTCTATCATCTCCTGCATTATTGCTTATCAATCTCATGGCTGTATCATCTCCTGTACTATCACTTATCTCATGGCTCTATCATCTCCTGCACTATCACTTATCTCATGGCTCTATCATCTCCTGTACTATCACTTATCTCATGGCTCTATCATCTCCTGCACTATCATGTATCAATCTTCTGATTCTTCACCTAGATCACAACTTATTTTTACCTAGCACTCTTATCTTATGCACTGTGACTTATGATGACCCGACTCTATCACCTGCACTATGACTTATGATGACCCGGCTCTATCACCTGCACTGTGACTTATGATGACCCGGCTCTATCACCTGCACTGTGACTTATGATGACCTGGCTCTATCACCTGCACTGTGACTCATTATTAAAGACCTCTGATATGTTCTGCACAGTGACTGACTTCTAGCCAGGTGTATTATCTCCTACACTATGACACCGTTATATTCCCCTCCATTATCAGTAACCACTTCTGTTGCTTCCTCCATTAGATCTCATTGTCAGACGCCTGTTATTGCTATTGGGTAACAATCTGCCCTCCATTTCCAGGTTCCACATTAATTTTAACACGTCATCAGGGGACATAGCTCTACATTTCAACGTCCGTCTCAATGAGAATGCCGTGGTGAGGAACAGCAAGCTCAGGGGGTCCTGGGGCAATGAGGAGAGACACATGCCCTTTAACCCCTTCCTGCCAGGACAGTACTTTGATGTGAGTATCTGTGCTACGTTGTGATGGGCAGGGGCTGCGTTTTATGACAAGTTTTTATAACCCTTCATTGAACCAGTGTCATTATACCACCCCCATCAACCACCACCCCTCCCCCTGTTATCCCATTCTGTGCCTGCTGCACTACCCTTTGCCCTAGCTGATTATAAGACATTCCCTTACACCTTCTTCTCCTGCCTCATTGCATCTTCCAGAGGCACTAGGCCTGATCCAGACCTACGCCCGCAAGCGATAGTACGCAGATCGAGAGCATAAAAACGGGCAAAAAAACGCACTGCGCATGTGCAGTATGACAACTTCCGGTCGTCCGAAGGACATGAGCGTACAGCGAGTGTATTTTCAGCGTATTTTTCGCCCAAGAGGCGTGCGTTTTGTACGACGATAGTCTGGACGCTCGAGTTACTACACAGAGGCGAGCCATTTAT
>WWET01000740.1:125859-137225 GCA_011038615.1 Limnodynastes dumerilii | reverse complement strand
AGGAGATGAACAAAAATCTTCCAGCATCTTTACATAAAGAGCTATTATTTTTATTTTATTTCTAGACGTTGCAGATAAAATACCTTTAGAGTCTGGTGAACAGTCTCAGCTTCCCTCTGTAGATGGTACCAGAACCTGTTGACCTCTTGCATCTTACTCCGGAGGATACTGGGAAGCAACGTCTGGTGACGGGTCTGTGTGAGACGCCAATATTGTCTATTCAGGGATTCCAAGTCCAACAACTTGTCCTGCATTTCTTTCAGGAGGACCTGTATGTGACCAGGAGGATGAGTCAGAGGGTTAAAGGGCTGGATCCAGACCTACGGGCGCCCGAGGTCATTACGGCCATTCTCGTAGCGGGGAGTATACGCCCCACGTACTCTCCACTGTCGGTAGAAAATCTAAACACTTATGGCCGCATACTTGATCGTGACGGGGCTTCCCCTGCCCCTAACCCTATTTTGCATGGCTATCTCTATCTCTATGGTGGAAATACGACCATCGTAAAATAAGGTAAACACCCCTTTTATCATAGCCACTGGCGTATGTAATTGTGATACATACACCAGCCGGTACAATATTTTAAGTAGGTTACACGCATGAGCAAAACCTACAGGACAGTGGAATTACGATCTTGCCGATCGTAATTCCCCTGTCGGACTTCGTTTAGGATCTGCCCCAAAGTGCATACACACTATACAATTATCTGGCAGATTATCTTAAAAGATCTGGCAGTTGGAATGAAAATCTGGTAATGTATGAGAGCAAATGGTATTGTTAGTTGCTTTAATCCATTACCAGGTGTGTGTGCCCCTTTAGAGAAGCGTGTGGTGGTCTCTTTACCTCATACTTTCTCAGAGCCAGTTTCGATTCTTTGTGTAAGGTCTGGTTTGGGTTCCATAGAGATGCTGCTATCTGCGCCGTCTGTAGCCAGTCTTTAAATCGTGAAAGAGAGTTCAGGAAATGTTCACAGAACTTCCTGTCTTGTTCCATACTATGGGGAAAAGTACAACAATTAAACTCAAAACCCGAAAGGAATGGTGGGTACATTTTGAATATTGGACACAAAAGAGGAATAACATAAATTTTACAACACATAAATATTGTGTATTACTGAACTCATTTACTTGAGATGATTTTAAGGGCCTGATTTGCTAAGCTGCGGTTTGTAAAAGTTAAGCAGTTGTTCATAGCAACCAATCGGATTCTAGCTGACAATCTGTAGTATGTAATATTTAAATGAAATCTAGAATCTGATTGGTTGATATGGGCAACATCTCCACCTTTCCAAACCTGCAGCTTAGTAAATCTGGTTAAAAAAATTAGCATTTACGTTTAAATGTTAGATCATCTAGTTCTATCATCTAGCTCAGTGGTTATGAAATATCATTTATCATTGATTTTAAGGTACAATATCTACATATGCCATTCAGCCGCCAGTATCTTATTAAACTTGTCCTCTGCTATCTGCTATGTTACCCGGTTAAAATACAAGCAGGGAAACTACCTTCTTACAACATAGTTGCCGACTTTTTCTCTTGAAAAACAAGAGATGGCGGTATGAGGGTGGAGCTTAAGGGTGTGATTTACCTAAATCACATCTGAAGCCCCACCTTTTGTCTAATCAAAACTGCTGTTCATAGGGTTCCTAAGGATGGGTTGGGATTTGATGTCATCAAGCCTTACTCATCCTCAATAACACTCGGGTCTTGAAGACATCACTTGCCCTCAAGCACAGATCTGGGAGGTTTGCCGGCTCTCCTGGGACACCCTTACCCACAGCCTGACCCTAAAACTCCTCTCCCCGCAGTCTGATCCTAATACTCCCTTCCCCGCAGCCTGACCCTAGTACTCACTTTCGAAATAGAGGCAGCCGAATGAGCTTTTAGCTGCCCATATTTCTAAAAAACTATTATCGGACCGAAGAATGCATCCCTGAAATACAATAGACAGACAAGATCGAAGGTTCAAACTAAAGTATGCATTCCACCTCTATGATCTACAAAGACATTTTTTGGGATAAGGTTGACCCTAGTTTATAAAAGAGATTCTGGACAGAATACTCACCGGACCTGGTTTTCCACAGACGCCTTACAGATTTCACACTTCTTTGCCTCCTTCTGTTCCTCTGAAGCATCCATGTATTCTTCACTTCCCAAAAAGTAAGTGTAAGGACAGCAAGAGAGGGTTTCAGGGACATGACCTGGTCTGTCATAATTTGGAGATAGGATACAGGATAAGTGTGGATCAGGGGGTGTGTTAGAGTTTATGGATGGGCCCAAGGCTGTACAGGTGTCTGAAGGGTGAATTGGCTTACCAGGTGAGCAGTAGCAAACAGCTGGACAGGTGCAGTGTTTGGTAGACAAAGGAGATGGATAAGGGTTGAAGAGATGAGTGTGGCCATTAAAAGTGGAGACAGACTCAATACATGGTTTAGATTGAAGGTCCTGAGAGGAATCTTGGGTGGAAGTATGAGAATACATACTATGTAACGGAGAGAAGTGTCTACCAATGTGTGATATCACAGCAAGTGACAAAGGCAGTCATTTGATAGGGAGCCAAGCTGTCAAGACAAGACAAGAATGAGATTTAGCAAAGAAGAGAAGGAATGTTAATTGTTTAAGCTTGAGATGTATGCAAGCTTCCAGTAGGACAAGACACAAAAGAGGTGACCAATGACCAGAGAGAAGAAAAGTAGATGGTGGAAAACTAGATATTAGTATTTTGGGCCTTAGAGGAACGTGGAAGATAAGAATCAAGGTGTTATATGGAGATGCAAGAAGACAATTCAGAAGTTTGTAGACAGGAATTGTTACAGTCGTTAGGTTGATGGTACAAAGGAACAACCGGAGGAGATAGTGTGGACATGTGGTTGTTAACCTAAAAGTAAGAGTTCAGAGGAAATATAGAAGATTGACGAGAGGTGCACGGCTGAGAAGAAGAGCAGTCATTTTGGAAAATGGAAGAGCTGATAGCTCGGACCATTCATTTTTTATATGTGGAAGAACATTTCTCAGGTAAGATTTAAGAGCGACCTGTTGAAATATGGAGGAATTCACGAGCGATCTCAAGGAATATCCAATATAGGAAATGTAGAAGCAGTTTATTAATAATTTACAAGTGTGGACATTTTGGGACCTGGAGGATCAGGGGGAATGATATAAGTAGCAGGTCAGTCGTGGCAGAGTAGACTGGGACATAAAGATAAGATCTAGAATATGTCCGTTTTGGATCTAGAGGAGAAGATGTGAGGGGATATAGAGGAACATTCAGTGTGGGAAAGGAGGGAACGATTCAGAGGTGATGCATGATAACAGACAAGTCTGGATATAGAAAAGACATTCATCAAGACTGAAATGCAGTGATGCCAACATAAGCAGAGGAAACAGTGCTATGGAGGCCGGGAAAGAGAAGGACAACTCCTGAAGATAAATCCTCCTTTCTCATGACTCCATTACATGTGACCTGTGTAATAAGAGAGAGAGAAATAAGATTTGGAATCCGTTGGTTGGAATCCCCATTTGGTATCTTCCCTTCTGTCCCGGCAGAGTCATCTCAGTAAGATAAACTATTAAATAGGTGTCGCTCGGGAATGCTAGGAGGGGCAGCTTTTGTCATTCAGATATTAACATATGATAATTGTGGTGTATTGTAATATGTTTATACCTAATTTATCCAATATGTTTGTCTAGTGGATTTCTTCTGACTTAATATATTTAGATGTCTGGTATTTCTTGAAAGTACCATTTAAGCATTTCCTCCACTGAGATTAACCTCCTTATTATCTTCTCCTATATGAGTAAACACAGCATACCTTGTAGGCTATAGTAATCAATTCTCTTCCAAACCATTGTAAATTAGGATCTGTTGTGTTGCATCTATCTGTACCTGTATCTGCATTCACACATACATGATAAAGCACTATTGAGTCTGATAAAGAGACTCTGGTCGGACCTTCATTGTCCACTGCACCAATAGGTAGAAAAGAAAGAAAGAAGAAAGAGCCAGATCCAGACCTAAGTTGTTTATACGTTCGCTGGTGTAGCGTAGCGTTAAGGGGTCAGTCTGCCCCTAGGGACAGGTTGCTAATCATTATTGATATAAGGATAGATGTGTTCTATGTACCCAGCCTCTCTTAGTATAGGAGGTCTCTCTGCTGCAACTTCTTTTCTTCCAGGATTTGTATTTTTGAATGCATTATTTGCCAGTCGGTAATCTACTTTATTTATTTAAATACTATCCATACAGTGGTCATCAATATTATTTATCATCATTCACTGCTTTGGCATTTTTGTAAATTTCTCTTTTCTCTTTAAGTGTTATTTTAAATATTATATTATAAAAAAATGTATCAGTTTCTTAACTAACTATCAGTAACAATTAGTCTTTATTAAATAACTAGGTTTTTTTCTGGTATTAAATAATAATTATTGGATTGTTGTGCTGGTATTTAAGGTTTTTTCCCCCCCCTCCACTTCTTTGTGGTTCTATTTGTATATAATCTGCCCCTAGGGACAACAATAATACCCCCCTCAGGCACTTATTGGAGACTTTTAACAGAGATGTTCAAGGAACCTCAGTCATCCAGGACACAAGGGGGCACCAGAGCCCTCAGTGGTACAGGCCTGGTACAGATGGCCACCCTCTGACCTTTCCTGACTCGTGGCCTGTAAAAGGAACACAGGGGACGCCTTACCTTAATATGATAATTTTGCCCCACTTTTCGATCTGTACTATATTTTACCATCTGGGAGAGGTGTGAGGTATGTAATAATGGCAATGGCAGCACACAATGGATCGGATCCTAACCTGCGTGCGTTATCCGGTCAGGCAGTCCGCACGGAAGAGGGAAGTAAACTCCCTTCACTCCCCCCTCTTGTGCAGAGTTTAAGGAATTTATGCTGCCTTAACGCACACACCTGTGTATGACCACTGATCCACGCGTAAGGCCTTCATCCCACCCCAACTGTAAACCTGACATGCTCCCCCCGACCACCTTATGGAGTTTAGGCAGACGGAGGGGGATACTTCGCCCTGTCGAATTTGTGGGGCCTGGGACACACTAGTTTGGCCCCGCCCCTATGTGACGTCATCGGTGACATCACATGGGCGGAGCCTAGCAGACCTGCGTTACCAATACTTCCCTGCGCCTTGACCCTGTAATAATGGCGAGTCCCGGCTGCCCCCCCCCCCTGCACGTACGGATCTAATGTATGTATGAAGATCCATCACAAAACATTTTGCATCCGCAGATCATGGGCCGAAATTCACACATAAGAATACAAATGTTTCCGCACCTACTTGCCCGCTCCCCTCCCCCGCTGTCATTTTTAAATACTTAACGGCGCTTACGAGTGTAATAGGGCACCCTTAACTACACGTGCATATTTTCCCTCTTAAGAAGTGAAGATTCACATGTGGATTCCACAGCCCTCCCTCCCAGCCTAATTTACATCCCTGCCCCCACCCACTTTTCGGATCTAACCCCCGGCACACCCCCCACACCCCCTCTTACCTTAAAAACCACCGGCGGTCTTTAAAGGCAATATGACTATGCATGCAGTGGCTCCGTATGGAGTAATACGCACCTAAGAAGCATCAGCTGCTCAAGTGTGAATACAGTCCCTTGCATGCAGAATGCGGCTGTCGGTGAAGATTCAAACCAGTGTCTGTCAATGATGCAATTGCATTTGTTTAGCATGAGTGTCACATTGCAACTACTCTGATCCCAACTGTGAACCAGCCCCAAAAATGTGCTTCTCTGCTAATGTGCAGTATTAGAACATGACCTATTGCTGCTGTACTGAGCTAAGTGCCCTATAAACACCTACCTGCCCTGGTATTCACAGCACAAGGGGTATCCCATCCAGCGCAGAGCCTGTCAGACACACAGCATCTCAGAAAACTGCACATGGACACAAACTATGATGTGTTGTTAGGTTTCGGTTACATGAGGTCCAAAGTTCAAAGTAACGTCTCCCTGACACCGCGCCAAAACAAACAACACGAACACCTCTCACTCCGACGCCGGGAATATATGGGCTTCAAAAAAAATAATCAGTAAATACCCTTTTCTTCATTTCAGAATGAATTAAAAACAGAGAAAAGCACAACATTTACACAATGCACTCAATACTCAAAACAGAACCCAAACTAACATGATCATTACGTCAACGTGTTTTATTTCAAACTATTTTATTTTACAACCTGCGGCTATGGAAAAAAACAATAAAATGGTAAGAGAAAAGTACTATAGGAAAATATGAAAAGTAGGTGTGTACTCATCCAACATGCAAGTAATCAAATATGGAGAAGTGTATAATAGGTCTACTTGGCAGCGCTTAAGAAATAAATAAAGTAAACAAATAAAATAGTATTCAATTAAAATAGTACAGCTGGTGTGATAATAAGTTCTTCAATCACTTGTTGTATGCATTCTCATTCACTCTATCATAAAGGAGAAAGTAGACTATATGTATTACACAATTTATTATAATAATCTACAACAAAACATTTTCAATAAATTCATCAAGCTTCTAAAACAAGAGTTTCAATAAATAAATAAGAACATAGGTTCATAAAATGACAATACATACAATCATGTAGACAGATAAAAGGAACAATCCTATCGATCAAATTATGAGTCCGACACAACATATGAAGTCCCGGGAAAGGTGGATGGTAACAGCTGCCGGAGGGCCCTCAAACTCACAGCCGGTGGAGAGCCCAGAAAGTGTGTAATGAGTCACCGCTGACGCGTTTCGAGGATACTCCTCTTTCTCAAAGTGGAAACACTAAGGGGTACGGGCTGCAGAGACTTTTTCGGCGCAAAATCGCTGCAATTTAAGTGCCGAAAAGTCGCTGAACATCGATGGTGATTTAAAACGGCCATAAAAAAAATCGCCAAACAGTAAATACAGCGATTAAAGCATTAAAATCACCGAAAAATTGTGGCGATAAAATTGACCTTAGTAAATTTACCCCCAAGTCTTGGTCAAGCATAGAGTGGTCAAGCAAGCGCAACTGGTTTGCTGATACAATGGTCTTCTTTTTCCAAAACACCATTGTACGGCAGCTGAATGTAGATTGCCGGCAATTGCGGCGGTGATGCAACTACTTAAGTAGAGATGTAGGTTATTATAGATGGTAATAATAGACACAGGATAACATGTTGGTTCTGTTGCTGGTGCAGTTCCTCTCAGCTGAGTTCTCTAACACTCTCCAAGGAATCAGCCACTAATCTCACGCCAGGAAGGAGGTTGCTCTAGTGACCATCCTCTAGTGATCTCCTTTCACCGTACAGTACCTATGAAGAATCTGAAACTTCCCCTATTGGAGAATCACTATGAGAATGATTCTTCTCAGGTCTAGGCTGTTGCTGCTCGCAAACCTCACAACTTTTTAGTGCATCGCACTTGGATATTACCGATTGGGTTACAGGGGTTTGGGCTTTAAGGATAGAGCAGGCAAAAGACAAAGAACCGGATCCAGAGTGTTAAAATAAGACAAAAAAAGGTGGAAAATTACACCTGGGTGAAACCAATAGTCCCCACTCCTTTCCCTAACCCTAACACTCTCCTATCACTACCCTAACCCTCCCTTAATTGCAGCCTGACACTGTTGCAAACAGTATTAGAGTTGAGAGGTGATGTTTCCTATCCCAAGTCTAAATAACAGTGTTATAGTAACGCTGGTCAGTATCTGTGTGCAATATGAAGAAAGTCCCTTGGGTCTGTTTTGTAACTGCTCCATTAAAAGCACAGTGGTTTCATAGCAACAGAGAACTGTGTATAGAGGCAGAGTCAGAGGGGTGTGGGTCCCCACATAATAGAAAGTCCCAATTGCGAAAAACCTGATTCCTCCCAGCCAGTTGCGAACTGGCTGAGATTTTGATTGCATATGCCTCGAAGAGGCACTGAAAGCTCCATGGTACTAGAAGATGTAAAAAAAAAATAGTCCCCACTCCTTTCCCTAACACCCTCCACTCACTACCCTAACCCTCCCTTCTTGGCAGCCTGACCCTAACCCACCATTTCCTGCAGCCTGACCCTAATCCTCCCTCCCCTGCAGCCTGATCCTAACCCTCCCTCCCCTGCAGCCAGACCCAAACACTCCCTCCCCTGCAGCCTGACCCAAACACTCCCTCCCCTGCAGCCTGACCTTAACCCTCCATCAAAATAGTGTAGGCTGGTGTCGGCTGTGCTGGAGAGGCCATGCAGCAATAGGAGTGAGCAGGTGTGAAGAGGAGCGTTTCTCTGTGCTCATATGTGAAAAAGACAGGCACCAGAGCAGCCATGAGAAGAGGGGACGATCTTTCCTCTCTTCTATGTAAGTATCAGACATTAGAGTCGCTCTTGCGCTAAGACACTAGAGTGACTCTAATGACTGATATCTACACCAATGGAGCTATGTTGTGATTCCCAGCTGCGCCTAAGCGAGGGTTCCAATTTATAGTTGGCTTTGGCCCTGGGTGTAATGTAGGGGGGAACATAAGGAAGAGACAACCTGTAAGCTGCTGTGGGCAAGGTCCACTCTCACAACTGTGCGTTGACCTCCTCCATTTGCATGCTCTTTACAATACTTGTTATAGAACTTGCCTATTGTGTCTTTTGTTTCTTGATTGTCCACTATTTCATCTGTCTTACGCCTTAAGGGAGCAGCCATGAAAAGAGGGGACGATCTTTCCTCTCTTCTATGTAAGTATCAGACATTACAGTCGCTCTTGTAGCGCTAAGACACTAGAGTGACTCTAATGACTGATATCTACATAGATGGAGCTATGTTGTGATTCCCACCTGCGCCTAAGCGATGGTTCCAATTTATAGTTGGCTCCGGCCCTGGGTGTAATGTGGGGGGAACATAAGGAAGAGACAACCTGTAAGCTGCTGTGGGCAAGGTCCACTCTCACAACTGTGCGTTGACCTCCTCCATTTGCATGCTCTTTACAATACTTGTTATAGAACTTGCCTATTGTGTCTTTTGTTTCTTGATTGTCCACTATTTCATCTGTCTTACGCCTTAAGGTGCATACACACTATACAATTATCTGGCAGATTATCTGAAAGATCTGACTGTTAGAATGAAAATGTGGTAATGGATCATAGAAACTGACAATACTGTTTACTCTCATCCATGACCAGATTTTCATTCCAACTGCCAGATCTTTCAGATAATCTGGCAGATAATTATATAGTGTGTATGCACCTTTACACTAGGGAGGCAGCACACAAAGGGTTAAGGCACACAATAATCAATAATATCAACAAAGAAAGAGATGTAGATTTAGCGGGTTCTGATTATAAGCGTCACCGATCCGCCAGCAGATGGTTATATAATAGAGGCCTGCGGACTCGGTGAGTCACACTCTGTTGTAAGGCACAAATAATTACCTGTCGTTCCCATTCCTAATAATAGCCGAGGTAATTATATAGACAAAACGGGGAGGGAAAAATAAAACCACATCAGAGATCACACCAGCCTTACCCCGAGCAGATCGGGACATTGTAACGCAATCTAAAACAAGGGTCCGGATTCACAGATATGTAGTTTTCATCTTACGTACGTTGTTTTAAGAATTGAGCCACGCATGCGTCGTATATTATTTACGCTATCTATGTACCGTTTCTGTATGTATATTGCGGAAGTGTGGTCTTTAGCACTTACGCAATCTACGTACAGAAATGGTATGTAGATAGCATAAATAAGCTACTAGGCATGCGTAGTAGCTCAATTCTTAAAACAGCGTACGCAAGACGAAAACTGCGTAACTGAGAATCCGGACCAATGCGATTAATATCAGAGAAGTCTGCGGTGAGGTGTAAGGGGGCTCATTCACCAGACGTTCTGCCATTCCTGTTTGCAGAGACAGCGTTGTTCCCGCGACTGGTGTGTTTTGCGTTGTTTCCAACAGGAACAGTTACTATTTTCGTCGGCCTAACCATAACCATATCCTTCCTGCAGGCTAACCAAACCCAAACCCTAACCATCCCCATCACACAGCCTTACCTTAACTGTCCTCTCTCTGCAATCTAACTCTAATCATTCCCCTCCCGCAGCCTAACCTTAATGTCTCCTAACCCTAACGTTCCATATTGATGCAAAATCGGGACGTACGGAAATCGGGATAGCGCGCACTGTACTATTTGCATTCCTCCCCCCTCCCACAGTGTAGAGTAGAAGTACTTCCACTTCCTGAAATGCCCCGACATCAGAATTTTTACCAGGACGGAATTCTGGACACAGAGGCTCAAGATCCGGCCTGATAACATGCCGCTCACCCATGCGCCGCTTACAAAATGTGGTCGATTTCCGAGCCAAGCGATCAGGAAACACCCGCTTGCCATAAGTCTGGATCATAGAATAATGCACATATTAATTGCTGGACACATCACAGGCAGAGCTGTACTGCTCCCACTGACCAGAACCAGCCAGTAACACCTGCCTCCAGCACAAGACAAAGGCTAACGAGTTCTAGGTGGATAGTTAAAAGGAACAACGTCAGGGAGTGAGGTTTCTATAGGTGCAATAACGTCTAATCAACTGCAGACCATAAAAAATTATCAATACTCCAAAGGTAAATTTATTGGTAATTTGAACTTGATCCTTGATAGGGACTTTGAACATAATATTTTCACATGTAGATTAAAGGTTTATACTACAATTGATAAATAAATACATACAACAAAATGGCAGGAGTGTGGTTTGTCGATGATCTGAATTTCGATAGGTCCCATCCTGGCAATGCAATGACAACACCAGCAATATTTCATCAGTTTGTAATGAGACAGCGTCGTTCCCGTGACTACTGTGTTTTGCGTAGTTTCCAACAGCAACAGCTACTATTTTCGTCGGCCTAACCATAACCATATCTTTCCTGCAGGCTAATCTTAATCAACCCCAAACCCTTTAGCATCCCCATCAACACAGCCTAACCTTAACTGTCCTCTCTCTGCAATCTAACTAATCATTCCCCTCCCGCAGCCTAACCTTAACCATCTCCTAACCCTAACCTTCCACTTCCCACAGATTAAATTAACCACTCCCTAACCATCCCTCTTCGCAGCCTAATCTTATCCGTCCCATTTCCGCAGTCTGACCTTAACAATTACCGTCAAGCAGCCTAACCTTAACCGTCCCCTCTTCATAGCCAAACACTACCAAACACATTCTAGCTGCCTAACCTTAGCCATCCCCAGCAGGGACAGTACATTGGGAACGGTACCTTGTCGAACTAAGAACATTGGGCCTGATCCAGAGGTACGCCGATGCGCTGTGCTTACTAAAGCACAGCGTATCGACGTTCACTTTCCTTGACACTCCCCCTGTGCGGGCGTATGGCCCCTTCCTTACGCCGGCTGAAGGCTACC
>WWET01000740.1:82833-99397 GCA_011038615.1 Limnodynastes dumerilii | reverse complement strand
GACCGTGTGCTGGAAATCTGAAGGAGTCTCAAACAATAGTCTTTTTTCCCCTTCCTTTATAACCAGGAAATACAAAAGACGAGCTCTCATTTCTATAATACTGTATCACAAAAGGTTTTTGCGAGAGCGCACAGTCAATGGGTTCCCGGGTTATTACACACTGTAGACATTTTGTTCACTGTAAAGCACAGCTCAGCGATGCATCGACTCTTTCTCAAAAGAGATAATACAACTTTTTCTTTTTTAAGTACCACATAAGAGAAGTCTTTGATGCGATGGCCCATAGTCTGTGTTAATGGGATCAGCCTCTGAGGTAATGCAGGGCACACATTGGAGCAGATAAGTCAAACTTGCATGCGGCCTAAAGGCATTTCTTTTACAGCCCCAAATAACTATGTGAACCGCTGTACACAAATGCAGGGACGTGGCTAAAAGGAGCTCCAGCTATCAGCCTTTAAAGACCGCACGTAGTATTAGTTTAGTGACAAAGAGGTGGCGTAAAGTCGCCTCTGAGTGTTTAGGTAGAAGTGGGAGTGATTTAGATTATCCGGTGAGGGAGGGGCCATTCTCCGTGCGCAGTTTCCTTCTTAGGAAGGAAACTACGCACGGTAAGATAAGGTAGCCCTATGGCACTCTTAAATGCCATAAGGTACCTAAAAAGTGCTGTGCTGTTCTGTCCACACCTAAATCACTCTTAGGTGTGAAAACAGCCCTAAATGCCGTACGATGCCAGGCACGCTAACGTAACACTAGCGTGACGTCTGGAGGCCGCATGCTCAAATCAGGCCGGGCGCTTATGGGCTGCACCAGTGAGTTAGGTGCTGTTCTGTCCACACCTAAATCACTCTTAGGTGTGAAAACAGCCCTAAATGCCGTACGATGCCAGGCACGCTAACGTAACACTAGCGTGACGTCTGGAGGCCGCATGCTCCAGTCAAATCAGGCCACTTACACATCTTGCCTGACATCCCTAAAACCATGTTGTGTCCCAGTGGGAGAAACATTTTAAGTATGCAACTTGAGTTGAGAGGCAACACTTTCTACTACTCTATTCCTGTTCTGGCTAAGTACATAAGAATAAAAAATAAACATTCATTAATTGCAGCCTTCGCAGTACAGCATGAGGCACATGTCCAGGAGGTATAGATTTGGTAATAACTCTGGATCAACCCTATTAACATTGAGATTTTGATTTCTGTGCATGTGATCAATTTTAGCTCCATCTAGTGGACATATTAAGAAACACATGGAACAGGTCAAATTACATGTGTAATTATTCCATATTACTGTTAAAATTGTTGTCAATCCCCGCTAAGAAACTCTGCTTACCGAAATTGGGACATCCGAAAGTACCTTTATTTTGAATCATGCAGAGTTTCTATTTTTTTTTATAATGGGTAAGTATGGCGTTCGGCATACTTCACCCATTCACCTTCAGAAATGGCGATATCCTTCCGCTACACCTCTTCTGCTGATATCGCCTTGTCAGTAAACTATCTCTGTGCGGGGTAGGGAGGGTTAGGGTCAGGCTGCAGGGGAGGGAAGGTTAGGGTCAGGATACAGGAGATGGTGGGTTAGGGTCAGGCTGCCAGGAAAGGAGGGTTAGGGTTTGAATTAGGGAAAGGAGTGGGGACTATTTTTGCTTACTATTTCAGAGCACGGAGCTTTCGGTGCTCCGTGGATCGATTTCTATGCCTCATCGAGAAAACGGCTGATTCGAAAATCAGCTGTTCAGCCCAGAGCCCCACACCCCTTTAAAATGAACATTTTGCAGACATCCATGGTTTTCATGTATTTTAACCACTTTGCTAAGAACTTATCTACCTGAGCTAAGTTATCAGTAAAACTGGGTACACGAGTCCTCTTCTTATCCAACTCTAGACCAGACTGTTAACACAATCTTATAGCAGACCAAGGCTGCAGATACAACACTCAATCCATGTTACACACTTGTCCAATTTTACAGCAGACCTTCAACCTGCATCTGCTGAAAGGATTCTGTCACTGTACACACTGTTCCAATCTACCGTCTGTCATTTTGACCTGACCAGCTGCTCTAAAGACTGGGATTATCAGTGCATAAATTACTGTATACATTCATAATTAGAGGCAGAACTAGTGATCTCACAACAGCTGACATAACTGCAGGTGGCTTAAAGGACAGAGTTAATACTTTTTGACACTTTACTTTTGACAGAGAGGACAGATTTAAACAAATGTTTGTTCAGACCTGTACATGTTTCCACCGAGATAAAACATTAAACAGCATGAAATTACAATATAAGAAAAAGATCAGAAAAGATCAATATTTAAATCACTTTATTATCTGACATACATCATATACAGGGTTAGTAAGACCACAGGTTACAGGCAGATCACACAATTTACGTGGGGTTACAGAAACAGGAACCCAGACCAGCTTTCATGGGAAAATATTGGATCCGCTATATGAGATAATTAGTGACGTCCACCCTGGGGGTCATATAATAAAACACATCCTCACAAAGGTGTCCTATATATCTCCACATATATATGTGACTGGTTGCATATCTGTACACAGGTAGCCACTCCAACTGTATGAATATATATATAACTATACAGATCACTACTACTGTGTATGTAGGTCCCTAGATCCCATATGTAAGTATGTGTTGTGTTTATATATGTTACCTTCTGAAGATGCTGTATGCTCTATAGCCTGTGTTTGATCCTCCTTGCATTCTGAATGGCCCAGGTGGGGTGTACCGGCTAATTATTAGCACAATGTACAGAGATACTCTTTACTCACAGCACACAGAATACCCCAAGCTATGTACAGAGGACGGGGCTGCATGCAGAGACTGGTTATACAGGGGGCGACAGCTAGGGGGCGTCCTCCACACCAATCCGGTGGGCAAGATGTCAGAACAACACAAAAGCACACAGGATTCAGAACACTGCCCCACCTCACCCACAAGGGTGACACAGTTATTGCAACTCCGGCTAAAAACTGTAAACTAGAGACCAGAAAAACTATGATAGGAAGACTGGAGAGAGGTGGGGTGAAGGGAAGATACCAAGGAGATACCGCTGGAAGCAGGATAGTAGAGGGCTACCATCTCATCACATAGGGAGATACCATCTTACTGGAGGAAGGATGGTAGGGAGATACCATCTCCATACCCTACAACATGACCCATTCCAATAGGTACAAATACTCTGCTCCTCAGTTTCCAACTGTCAGTTACTATAGTAACCACCTTTGTTGAAAAGAAAAATATTTTTTATAATATCAGTTAATTCATTTAAACCAGGTGAGTGACAGTTGGAAGTTCAGGAGCGGATTCAATTGTACCTAATGGAATGGGTCATATTGGAGGGTCTGCATCTCACCATACAATGGAGTGATAGGGTGATACCATCTCATTATAAACTGGAGTCAGGGTGATATTAAGAAGATACCAGCTCATCATATATTGGAGTCATGGTGATAGTAGCAAGATATCAGCTCTACATAGACAGTGGTCATGTGGTAATAGGGAGATATTAGCTCATCATAGACTAGAATTAGGGTTATAACGGAGATACAAGCTCACCGTAGACAGTAGTTGGGTGATAATAAGGAGATTTCAGCTCCTATTAGACTGTCGTTATGGTGATAATAGGCATATACCATCTCACCTTCATAGACTGAAGAAAGGATAACAGGGAGAAACCAGCTCATCATAGACTAGAGTCAATGTGATAGGTAGATACCAGCTCATCATAGACTAAAGTCAATGTGATAGATAGATACCAGCTCATCATAGACAAGAGTCAATGTGATAGATAGATACCAGCTCATCATAGACTAGAGTCAATGTGATAGGTAGATACCAGCTCATCATAGACAAGAGCCAATGTGATAGGTAGATACCAGCTCATCATAGACAAGAGCCAATGTGATATGTGATAGGTAGATACCAGCTCATCATAGACTAGAGTCAATGTGATAGGTAGATACCAGCTCATCATAGACTAGAGTCAATGTGATAGGTAGATACCAACTCATCATAGACTAAAGTCAATGTGATAGGTAGATACCAGCTCATCATAGACTGGTGGAAGGATGATCGGGAGATACCAATGCAAACTACACAAAGGACTATTGGATGAGACAGCCTGAATACAAAATAGACACACAAGGATAATGAGATTTCAAACTAGAGAGAGAAACATCACAGAGAGAGAAACATTACAGACTGGGCACAGGATTATAGATATAGATTAAGACATCATAATTTAGACACAGGATGATAGAATGAGACAGGGGGAGACAGATCAGAGACTATAGAGAGGATGATGACAACAATGAAGACAGGTGATGAAGATACTGAGACAATATAGACCAGAGACTATAAATGTTAAGAAGACAGCGACATATGAAGAGAGAGAGAGAGAGAAAGATCAGACATAGGACGTGAGATGACAAACCACAGAGATAAAGACAGGATGATAGAGAGAGACTGACACATTCAAAAGATACAGATGAGGAAAGAGAGGGATTAAATATTTTACCTGGGACAGATAGAGATTATAGCAGAACAGATTACATAATATAATATAATATGATGACAAATAAAAATAATAAAATTATTCTCTAGGTGACTTGTGATTCTTTGGTTTATTTTATTGTTGGTGTATATATAAACGTTGAACATGTTGCCTATGTTAACCAATCAGATTATGACATTCAAGTACAGTCTAGAAAATGAGAGCTAAAATCTGACTGGTTCCTATGGTCTTTAGAAGTAGTAAATTCACCTCATAGGTCCAGATTTACTAAGCTGTGGGTTTTGAAAGAGTGGAGAGTTTGCCCATAGCAACCAATCAGATTCTGGATCTCAAGTGTGTGTGTGTGTGTGTGTAAATGAGTAGAATTTGACCAAATATGGCCATTTGTGGGTAGAATGGGGGTGGAATTTTGCTGAAACTGCGAGGAGCTAATTTTGTCCTACTTTTGTGAGCTATTAAAGTGTATTATTGCTTACTTCTGTGATGTCTTTAGTTCTTAAGCCAGCTACACACAATGCAATATCCCCAGGGAACCCACATAATGGTCCAGTTATCAGGGGCATCACATTTTGGGCACTCGCTACACGGTTATCAAGGCTCTCTCTCCACTGTCCTGTGCCGATAAATAATAAGATTGTGTATTTCCAATCACCCATCAGCGGTGGTTGAGGCTAATATAATAGAATAATTTAAACATGCATGGGATCAACTTAATGATTCTAAATTTCCCAAAAAAACAAACCCCCCAAAAAACTAAAGATCAGATAGGATCTAGGACCAAACAAAATGGGCCAAATAGTTCTTATTTGCTGTTTATCTCTATGGCGCAGAATTAAAAAGCCTGACAGTGTGTACTGGTTCATCGCAGTGCAAGGATCTCTGCACACTAGCCACACATGGAGGGTGGGGATAGGAATGGTATTCGTACAGTAAGGGCGTTCTAAAGCCCTTACGTACCATTCTATTTTCCGTACGTGGCCTTCAGCAAGCGGACACTTTAAGGTAGGTTTCTGCAGGAGGAAGGCCCATACGTACGAGGTGAGTGCAAGGGTGTTCTCTTCCCTCACAGGTACTGAGTTTAGGATCACAAATTCCATACGTTAGCCTCCGTTGCGGAAGCTGAAGCACCCAATCTGATCTTAATTCTGGAGGCAGCCCTATGTTCCTATGATCTGATGACTGGATCAGTGAGTTTTTGGACTGTCCTGATTACTGTTTAGGGTGTAGCCAGCTTTAATGCAGGGTTGCCGACTCTCCCGGAATGTCTGGGAGACTCCCGAAATTCAGGCAGTTCTACCGGGAGAGCCACCAAATCTCCCGCAGAGCGCTTGAGGCCCGTGCTTGTATGAAAACCCCGCCCCCATCCATATTGAACCTAAAAAGGGGTAATTAATAGTAAAGGGGTGGGGCTTAATGTCACAATTTGCATAAATTGTGTCATTAAGCCATGCCCCCTGCATGCATCTATGGCTTCCCTCCGGGATCTTCAGGAGGGAAGCTATTAAAAGTCGGCAACCCTGCTTTAATGATATCATTAGTTTCACCTCATTGACTGCATGTAGAAGGTGAACCAACTTAAAGGATTGAGTGATACCAAAACGTGAAGTCTTCCTATCATTTGTTTTTTAGCTCTGGTCAAATACCTGTTATTAGTCTCTGTTCATATCTGAAAAATATTTTTATATCCTTAAGTCTGTGGATATTGTTCATGTTCATTCATTTATTAGCATATTGTCTATTAGTGATTAAATCTGGAATGTACCAGGAGATGTGATAAACTATGTATGTTGTTTTGTGTGATCCAGACCCTCCAACATGACCCATTCCATTAGGTTCAAAATACTCTGCTCCTGAGCTTCCAACTGTCAATTACTATGGTAACCACTATCTTGATGAGAAAACTGTTTTTCAAACTTTAGTTAATTCATTATATCCAGGTGAGTGACTGGTGGACGCTCAGAAGTGGAGTATCTTGTACCTATGGGAAGGGGTCATGTTGGGGTTGGTCTGGTGATCTTGTTGGGGTAAGATGATTTCATGACTAGGGAAAACTCTGCAGGATTGCCTGGGAGACTCCCAAAGATTGGACAGTGACCCCGGAATCCCAGGAGACTGGGAAACTCTCCGGCATTTAGCCCACGTCCACAGCGAGTCTTGATGCCACAAGGGCGGGGCTTGATCATATGATTTATATCAGCTGTGTCTCCCCTCCGGGATTGGTGGAAGGGGATATAAGTAGATAGAGACAATGGTATGGTGGTACAGGATTTCAGGGGGTGTAGATCCTTCTAATTAATCAGAGCTTTAATGGCAGTTACAGAAAGCTTAGTAGTAGAAGGAATGAAGCAGGGATGTCCCCACCCCCTCCTCCGCTATTTGTTCTGCACTGAATGGGACAGTGACACACAGAGGGACCTCTGTAGCAGAGGAACATTGGACAAGGCACTGGGGAGTCGGGATGTAGACACAGACAGAAGGAGGAGGCAGTCTGTGGCTCCAAATGACAGGTCTTAGAAGTCGCAGGGCTGGTGGAAGAGAGGGTTAAGATTGCATCTCAGCCCGGAGCAGCCATGGAAACCAACAGCAAAACAGCAACCTGAGGGAGAATAGAGAGCACAATGAATATACTGCAGAGAGAAGAGCGCGCATACAGGGGGCGGGAGGGGACAGAACGGGCTCTATAGCAAGGAACACAGTTCTGTACAATAAGATTATTGTACAAAGGGGTTGTATTTCCTACAAAGGGGCGGTTCTTCCCTACAAAGGGGCGGTTCTTCCTTACAAAGGGGAGGTTCTTTCCTACAAAGGGGTGGTTCTTTCCTACAAAGGGGCGGTTCTTCCTTACAAGGGGGCAGGTCTTCCCTACAAAGGGGCGGTTCTTTTCTACAAAGGGGCGGTTCTTCCCTACAAGGGGGCGGTTCTTCTTTACAAAGGGGTGGTTCTTCCCTACAAAGGGGTGGTTCTTCTCTACAAAGGGGGGAATACCTGAGTAACAGGGGGAGTTCACGCCCCTTTCTGTGCGGTCTTTAAGACCCCCGCATGTACAAAAAGTGCTCTGGGATCTGGATCTGGCCCATTGTTGCATAGTAGATGGTGCTATTTTAAACTCAAACAAATAAATGATTCAGAAATCATCTTATTACATGAAAGAATTGTTTTCATCTTTTTTTAAGTTTTCTTTTTTTTTTTTATTATTGAGAGACTTGTGGAAGGTGACAGGTGTCTGTAAAACCTTCAGGGTATCGATATTTACCACATCATCCATAACATGAATACCTGGAGATAGAATTTTCAGACGCGATCTCTTTCGGTTTCCGCACTGTGTTGAAGTTACGCTTTGGTTGTGCCACTGGGTATAAAATAAAATGAGTTTTGGGATTAAATGCAGCGCATAGTAGAATATCTTCCGTTATACATACATTTATAAAGTATAAATTCTTGAATACACTGGGCCTGATCCAGATCTGAACTGGGGGCCCATATCTCCAGAAAGACATAAATACATTAGAGACTGTGAAAAGAAGAGCAACTAAAATGGTCCATGACCTGTGTCACACAACATACCAAGAAAGGCTAGAGGAACTAAACATGTATAGCTTGGAGCAGAGAAGGGAGAGGGGGAACATGATAGCAGCTTTCACATATATCAAGGGTCCTGACCAGCTAGAGGAGGGGGGATTTTTCAGAGGAAGAGGAGTAATAGAACACGAGGGCATGAATATAAACTGGAGGGTGGTAGATTCAGAGGAAATGTGCAGAAAAATTACTTCACTGAAAGGGTGATAGATAAGTGGAATATTCTCCCATCTGAGGTGGTTGAGGTAACACAGTAGAACAGTGTAAACATGCTTGGGATAAACATAATGATATCCTAAATCTCAAGCTAAATTGAGGGTAAATAGGGTCTAGGGTCAGTATTGTTTTAAATAAACAACTGAGCAGACTGGATGGGCCCTGTGGCTCTTATCTTATGAATGCAAAGTAGCGCAGACCGAAATGCGATCCAAAAGTGCACACAGTGGTGTCCTTTACGGCACCTAGCATACGGGCACACAGCAGCTAAGCGCCATGCAACTCAGTGGCTGAATGCGTTGTGCAAGAATGGTGCTGTACACTATTGTATACGGTATAAAACATCTGAACACGGCAAACACTTCAGTTGTAATATGAACGAACAAAAACAATAAAAAAATATATTTAAAAAAATTTAAAATTTTTTATTACTGTATATTATAACAAATAAAAATGAACATAATACTCCAGCAGCGCTTTCCTGACAGCTTGAAATTCTAACGCAAGGGCCTGAAAACGGTCATGGTGTGTCCCTGGACTAAGACATGACCTGGAGCTGGCACTAAATTTGATCTAAACAGACCCTTTTTACGTCTGTGTTCAGCTCTGGATTGGGTGCACTTGCTTGAGCCCCGCCCCTTACTGTACATTGACCACGCCCCTCTACCCCTTCCCTCAACCCCCCCTTCCCCTTCAGAATGCGAACCCCACAGTTCGAGTTGCACTCAGCTCTGAATAGACCGTGACAGCGATCTTCTGCATCGGGCAGTGTTGTGAGACACTTTGGGCCGTATTCAGACTGTGCTGCGATCAGAGCGCAAATATAGGCACGGACGAAGCAAGTTACACCCACAAAAAACCCCAGTCCCTCCCCTTGCGAATCCGTGCCAACAGAGACTTCCGCCTCCATAGACTAGCCCTAACTTTCCATGGCCATTTCCGAACATATGTGTCCTCCATCCGTGCGCATCTTTGTAATCGTGCCCACTTCCCTTCATTTATATGCCTCCCCCGCCCATTTCTATGTAAATTCCTCTGTGCGTATTTTTCCGTGGGAGTTCCATGCGGAATTGCCCACGTCCGATTCACAAGTCCATCCGCTAGGCACTTCCGAGCGTATAGTCTACGTGAACAGCGTATAAAAAGTTACTAAGTATGCGCAGTTTAAACGTACTTAAAAATACGCACGGAAGTCGGCGAAAATGCGGTTCTCTGAATACGGCCCTTTATTATTTAGGTGACAGTGACACGTACATCTTTCCATTTGCACATCAATTGAATAGACTTGATTGATAAAAGGAACCGCACTATGGCACAACTAATATTTCCACTTATAAATCCCTTTTTTCGGGCCACTAGTAATAATTTTTAAATATATCAGTAGCCCAGCAACAGGGCCGGTGCTAAGTCTTTGGGCAAATTAAGCAAAGCTTCATCCTGCTGCCCTCGACCACCCTTGGCATTGCTTACTTGTACTGCCTTAAAGGAAGAGAGGAGGAACTGAGCGGTGGCTTTTGCCTAGTACAGTGCTATGCAAGAGCCGCGGCTCAGGTGATCCCCTGCAGCGGCGCTTACTTTATCTGCTGAGCTGTTAATAACACTTATGAGGAATGACCCTGGCTGTCACAGGTCCATGGGTGGGAGTGGTTACAGGGTTAGGCGCATGGCTGTCTGGATAGAGTGAAACCAGCGTTGGGGCTGTATAAGTTTTTGCTCTATAGTGATACGTTACGCAACAATTCTATGTGTGACCACCACTCAACATTCTACTGTATTAGACATATACATTACATTACATATAGATGACATTACATAACACTACATTGTACCACAGAGGCACTTGTAATTATACTTTATTTCCAATATTACTTATCTCACTTCCTTCCATCTATTATACTTCTACATTTCCTGCTCCACCAACACTGTCCTGTTATCGTCACATTCTCATCCAACCCTAATGTCCTCATTTGTTGTATTTTTATCATCCTTTATCTTATTCCACTTCTACTGCCCTCATACTTGTCCCGGTTCCACCATCATTCTTTTTGTTCCATCTCTACTGTCTGTCTTCATCCCAGTCCTTCTTCTACCAACCTCTATTCAGTTCCACCTCTATTGTCCTCATGCCAGTCCTGCTTCTATATTCCTTCATTCAGTTCCACCTCTACTGTCCTCATGCCAGTCCTGCTTCTATTTTCCTTCATTCAGTTCCACCTCTACTGTCCTCATGCCAATCCTGCTTCTATTTTCCTTCATTCAGTTCCACCTCTACTGTCCTCATGCCAGTCCTGTTTCTATTATCCTACATTCAGTTCCATCTCTATTGTCCTCATGCCAGTCCTGCTTCTATTTTCCTTCATTCAGGTCCACCTCTACTGTCCTCATGCCAGTCCTGCTTCTATTTTCCTTCATTCAGGTCCACCTCTACTGTCCCCATTCCTGTCCTGCTTCTATTATCCTTCATTCAGTTCCACCTCTATTGTTCTCACTCTTGTCCTACTTCTACCATCCTTCATTCTCTACTAACTGTACTGCTCTTATTTTCTGTCCTACTTCTACCATACTTCACTACATCCCACCATTACGGTCTTCATTTCTGACCTACGTCTACCATACTTCATTGTATTCCACCTCTACTGTCCTTATTCCTGTCCCATTTCAACCTCATGCATTCTGATCCACCTCTACTGTCCTACTTGTCCTATTTCTACCTTCCTTCATTCTATTCCACACTCACTGGTCTGTTCAACCTAAATTGTTCCCATTCTTGTCTCATTGTCATCTTCTATTTATCCCTATCTCATCCATTGCCCTTCACAAGCCACACACACCAGTTCCCTCTCATGCTATCCTTCTTCATCTACACAAAACACTACTAGAGATTCAAAAACTGTATACCTACTAGTAACTTGATGCACCTTTTTCACACCAGTGCTGTCCCCTTGTGGTTCTTTTGGACCACCAAGCCTGGAATAGAAGGCAATACGTTTAGAATCCTGAACAGATCACATTCTAATACTAATATTGCATACTTGAGTATTTTCCTGAATGATTACTTATAATTATTTCTGCACTCTAGTACAATAATCTAATAGACTAGAGGATAGTCAGTTATCCACTGCTGGCTTAGGGGTTTATATACTAAAGGCGATTTATTGCAACAATTTAAATTTGTTGGATCTCACTGCGATTTACAGGTGTTTTGCAGCGTGAATTCACCGAAAATCACTAAACTGAGATTTAAGCGCAAATTTTTTAAACACCCGCGAGATGCGTCGAGTTGCAAGGGGTAAATCTATAGAAAAGCACCACCATTTGTCCTTTAAAAATTCGCCGCCGCTCGCTGTATTTAAAAAATAAAAACCAAGTGCAGCATGCTTGAAAGCCTTAGCCATGCTGTGCTGATAGAACTACAAGGCTAAGCAATGCTACATTAGGGGCGCTAGTGTTTCTGATGTCATCATTAATATAAAAGGCTGCCCCCTAGCGACCGAATGGTCATTAGGAGCACCATGAAAGAAGAAGCAGGAGCCTGTCCGAGTGTGTACAGAAGAGGCCGAGGAGAGGAACACACCACCGTAGATGCCACTTCAAGCAACCGGAGGACAGTCTACAAGCAACTGGAGAAGATTCAACTCATCAAACAACTCTTCCCAAGAATGATGACAGCAAACTACGAGCGACAAAATTTTTATTATATTTATACACCACACAATACATTCAGGCACATTTAGTATAGGACACAGTGGCCCCCAGAGGTAAGTGCACACATTAGGGGGAATTATTAGTCAGGGAAAATGTTTATTTTACATAGACGCTTATAGTAATGTATAACTGTATGTTTTGTGCAGACTGTATTTTTTTTGTACACGCACCACACACAGCGCAGCATGTTTAGAAGCCTTACCATGCTGACGCTGATATAACTACAAGGCTAAGTAATGCTGAGCCTTGTAGTTCTATCAGCACAGTGGCATGTGTTTTTCAGGCTCTGCGTGAGGCGCTTTCATTGAAAGCACCCAACACAGCCTGTGAGTTGGTTTTCAGTGATTTGCCAGTGAGCTAAAGGCGATTTAGACAAATCTCTTTAGTGAATCTGGTGAGCTGTATTTTTTCAATGCCAAACATCTGGACGAATTTTGTCCTGGGATGTTTGGCAAGTTGAATTTGCTAAAGGCAAAAGTCACGGGACTTTGCCTTTAGTGAACACGGCGATGGACAAATCGCCTCCAAACTCACGGGAGTTGAGATGATTTGGCCAAAATCCCCCTTAGAGCGGAATCCTTCTTGTGTCTTACAGGACATTGTTCTTCATTTAATATTTTTCTTAATGTTTTTGTGCCTAACGCTACATAAAAACCTGTTCCCTGACAGATCTCACCTCTGAACTCTGGAGGGTGGAGCAAATACTCCATATTTTGGGGAACAGGTGAAATATCGAACACCGAACACAGACCCATCATGTTTTCCTGTGGGTTTTTCAAGCTCAATCCCAAACCAGTATCCTTATCAAAAGAAAGGGGGTGATCAGATATCAATAATGCAGACAGAGAATAGGCTCAGTGCCATTATTCATTTCCCCTATGAGAAATTCAGGCGCTACAGAGTATCTCCCCATAACAGCTCTTATTCTCATATTACTCTGACTCCCTCTACCCCATAATGTAATGTATTTTATTACTCTAACTCCTCCTACCACCATATATAATATATTTATTACTCTAACACCTCCTACCACCTTATATAGTGTATTTATTACTCTAACACCTCCTACCACCTTATATAGTGTGTTTATTACTCTAACTCCTCCTACCACCTTATATAGTATATTTATTACTCTAACTCCTGATACCACCTCATATAATGTATTTTATTACTCTAACTCCTCCTTCCACCTCATATAGTCTATTTATTACTCTAACCACTTCTACCCTATCATATAATGTCTTTTATTACTATAACTCCTCCTATCATCTCATATAATGTATTTTATTACTGTGACCCCTCCTACCCCTCATATAATGTATTTATTAGACTAACCCCTCCTACCCCATCATATAATGTATTTTATTACTATAACTCCTCCTATTATCTCTTATATTGTATTTTATTACACTAACCCCTCCTACCCTCTCATATAATGTCTTTTATTAATATAACTCCTTCTATTATCTCTTATATTGTATTTTATTACACTAACCCCTCCTATCCCTCATATAATGTATTTTATTACACTAACCCCCCTACCCTCTCATATAATGTATTTTATTACACTAACCCCTCCTACCCTCTCATATAATGCTTTGTATTTCTCTAACTCCTCCTACCCCTCATATAATATATTTTTTGTTCCTCGAACTCCCCTAAACTCTCATATAATGTACAATATTACCTAAATTCCTAAACTTCTCATTTTTTTTTTTTTGTGCAAATCTTCTTAAGCTCTTATATACTGTATTTTATTACTCTAACTCCTCTTATCACTCATATAATGTATTTTATTACACTAACCCCTCTTACCCCTCATATAACATATTTTATTACACTAACCCCTCCTACCACCTTATGTAACAAATGTTATTATTATTACCCCTTCCATTGCCGCCATATAATGTCTTTTATTACTATAACTCCTCCTACCCTATAGCACATCATATTTCTCATGCTCCCCCTATCCCCTATTTGCTTTCCATATAGGACATACCTGGAGCAAAGTCAGTCTTTCCGTAAAATCGCACTACCCCCTGTTTTTGTCCAGCCACGAGCACTTGGTCGCCCAGGTCGATATTCAAACCTTCTTTGTCAAGACTTCCAACACTAATAGACTTCTTTTGCATCGCTGGGAATTTCCACATAAAACATAGAGACCTCCATTATTACAACTACGGCAGCCAATCAAATGCAAGCATTGTACAGACGTGTTGAACAGAGACAGCATGCATGCACAGTACAGACTGCGGACTGTCTCCTTCTACCGCCATGCCAGCCAATGGTGTTAATGCTGCTAATTCATAGTATCTTTACAGTACAGCTAATGTTCCCGGGCGGATGAACACTATTTTATTGTGTCTCTAAAACAATTAGCGCAGTCAGTCCTTTTCATTAAAGGTTCCAGTATGTAGAGAACAGCGAGCCTGTCACTTGCTATGACGGACACATACATGTACATTATGGGCCGAAATTATACGCACACACGGCGCAAGGCAACACCCACCAACCACCCTGACACTCCCCTCTCCTGGACGTGCTGTCGGGGACTCTTTCCAGGTGTACTTGCGTGCATATATGTCCTCCGTCTGTGCTATTCTTTAAAACCGCGCCTCCATATGTTAATTTAAATGCCTCCCTCCGCCCACTTTTATGTTAATTTTCGGCAGAGCGCCGGAGATGCGTGCGTATGTCCCCAAGTGCGATTCACATGTACGTCCGTGAGGCACTTACGTGCGTATACTCTACGTAATGTGTGTAAATAAAGTTACTACGCATACGTGATCCGATCATAAAAATACTTACGCAAGTCCCCGCGAAAACGGTTTTCTGAATACGGCCCTATAACTCTATCTGACTACAGCGATAGGCCCAGATCCAGAACAACGCTTCTGTGTGGATTTACGCCTGGCGGACACAAAATCGCATTTTTGTATGTACTGCGCATGCACGACAGATGGTACGTAACGTAGCGTGTGGGCCATTCACGAATCAGTTGCGTAAATCCAATCCAAATCCAATTTTTACAGCATATGCTGTATGGACAATTTTTAGCTCTCATTTACTGTATGGACTCGTTTATTGGAACTGTTTGAATTTTCTTATTGGAACATAAGTTCAGGTTCCTTCACTACTTGCGCTAAACTTATTAATGGACTATTTCCAGTATTATTAACTTGGTATGTTACAACAACATCTGGATATCTTTGCACTGTGATTTTACTACGTATTATTATCATGGTTTGGATGTTTTTAAATTTTTATTATTTACTTTTATTGTTGCACATTTAGTCAGAATCTTCACTATTTATTTGGACATTTTACTATCTGTTTGGACACTCCCCTGCCGTTGTGAGAATCACTCAGCGCCCCATATCTGATATCACACCATTTTATGTAATCAGTTGCGTAAATCCGTCCGTGGGGGCGTGTCAATTTTTACGCAAGCCAAAAATACGCCTAAATGACGCTATGTAGGCGGGGGTTTGCATTTAAATGATACAGTATGGGCGTGGTTAGCTGCGTAAGTCCGCGTTGCCTATACGTACGTGTGCGGACGAGTGCGGTTACGCTGTCAAACGTTAAGGTAGGGTTTGAAAAGCGGAACTCGGTCAAAGTACGAACATTCAAGGGGTGTGCCTAGAAGGTACGCACGCGTAAAATACGCTACGCTAGTAAACGGATTGCAAGCAGAGTTCTGGATCTACCCCATATATTGTAATTAGAGAGTAAATATTCCTTGTTTCTTAATAAAATCATTCTATTACCCCCCCCCTTCCCCAGTACATGCCTGTTTCATGGAGTTTGATACATTCAATTGGACTCGTATGGACAGTACAATGCACGCTCACCTTTCTTCTCTTTCCTCCCTTTGCCGGTGACTCTGGAGAAGTCCATACGTGGGGTCTTTGGTGTGGAAGTAACAGAAGACGGGGTCTGACCTGGGGCTTCAGGCGCTTTACTGATCTTGGACACTGAAGCAAATATTCCTAGCAATGAAAGCAAATGCAGTTATAACGTGGACAAGAACAGGTGATCGGAGCATAGTTCAGGGGTCGGTCCTCTTGATCTCCCGACGTTACCATATGTTTTCCTTGTTGGAGCACTGGTGTGTGTTTCTTACTAGTGGCACATGTTTAAAGATCCACAGATGGCAGTATTTATCTCACCTGTGATTCTATGAGGAGACCTGGTAAACATGGGCTGACGTTGGTAGTGATACATACAGGCAGACCCGCCACCAGAAATTGTGGGAAATGGGTCATAGAAACATAGAAAGTGACAGCAGATAAGAGCCACATGGCCCATCCAGTCTGCTTAATTGTTAATTTAAAACAATACTGACCCTAGACCCTCTTTACCCTCAATTTAGTTTGAGATTTAGGATATTCTTATATTTATCCCAAGCATGTTTACACTGTTCTACTGTGTTACCGCTACCCCCTCAGATGGGAGAATATTCCACTTATCTATCACCCTTTCAGTGAAGTCATTTTTCCGCACATTTACTCTGAATCTACCACCCTCCAGT
>WWET01000740.1:52561-73298 GCA_011038615.1 Limnodynastes dumerilii | reverse complement strand
TTCAGGGGGAGTCAAGTTAATTGTATTCTTTGCATGCAGGGATATATCTTTGAATTGCTTACTGCACACAGATACTGACCAGCTTTACTATCACACTGTTATTTAGACTTGGGCTGGGAAATATCACCACTCTAATCTAATACTGTTTGCAACAGATGAAATATGACTCCCCTGCAATCAACATGGTTTAGCCCAGGAGTAACTTTCCTCTCTTACTATCAAGCTCCTTCTTAAGTCTGAATCAGATGTCGTCACGCTTTACTATCACACTGTTATTTAGACTTGGGCTGGGAAATATCACCTCTCAACTCTAATACTGTTTGCAACAGATGAAATATGACTCCCCTGCAATCAACATGGTTTAGCCCAGGAGTAACTTTCCTCTCTTACTATCAAGCTCCTTCTTAAGTCTGAATCAGGTCATATGTCGTTACCCAATGATAGCTAACGACCATGTATAACATACCTCACTTCCAATAACGTCAATCTTGTGTTGAACCTGTGGCACCCACTGGCGGATAATTGCAAACAGCTCAGGGACACTAGTTTGGGGATCAAATAAGATTTCCTGGCACGCGGGGTCATTGGGGTCAAAGAATGTGAACGCTGTAATGAGGAGAGAAAGAAAGTTATTCATATCTTTATTTACTTATGAAAATGAACAAGCTCTTTCTAACAAGGGTCATGAACCTGCATGGCCCATCATGCTTTACAACTGTGGGAGCATGATGGGAATTGTAGTTTCACAGCATCTGATTAGCCAGGCCTTTTCCATACAGAATGGTCAGTGTTTGAGTCACGCCAGACTGAATGTCATTGGTCTCACGTGTGTCACATGATTTTACCATAATCCTTTGGCAGAGGAGCCGGGGCAGATGGGTGAACCACCGGTCTTTTCCTTTTCTCTAGGATGGGACTTTGGAACTCCAAGGGTCGCTGGTCCTCTTCTGGGGCACAATCGGGAGGATCTTCCCTGGTCATAATTCTGTTTTAACCAATAGGATGGAAGAAAAATAATAAGACACCAAAGAGATCACATACAACATCCGCGCCCTTACCATGAAATACCAGCAGCACTGTGGTTAGGCTCTGTTAGTCCTTGGGAAGATCAGTAAAGAAATAATAAGGCACAAAATGCAACAGTAACACAGGACCTGATCCAGACTTAAGAGCACTTATTAAAGTCTGCACATAAGAGGTTAGAGCACTACCATGACACTCCTTTCTCACATATGGATTTAAGCTTAATTATGTGTCCATAATCTTAATGCTCAGACATAAGGAAGTGCCCAGCATAGCCCATACTGTGTATAATTGAACATACAGAGTGTTGTCACACCCTGACGCACGGAACTCTGAAAGTACGGACCACCATCGTCTACTTGGCTGGAACATTGATTTGCTTTGCCGGGGGGCAGCTATTCAAAGCGCAGAGATCGGGCCATTACATCTTATGCCACTAGGTACGATTATCACTCCTACTTAGGGAATATTATATGCAGTGCTTTTTTTTGTCACAGAACTCACTGGAACGAAGTTCTGGCCCCTTTTGATGGATTTTCCAAGTTCTAAAAGTTTTAAAAATTTAGGCGGCAAAATCATTCGGCTTGTGATTGGTCGTGCAAGAGTTCATGTGAGTTCCGGCACTTTTTTATTACAAAAAAAGCCACAATTTTATGTTACCATTCTGTAAGCCTGATTCAGGCTTAGGTTCGGAAGAGGAAGAATGATAAGGAAAGACTTGTCAGTCAGTATGGGCCAGATCCAGACCTACGTTCGGTTTGCGTTTCAACGCTTAGCGTATTTACACTTTCGTAATTACTATATACTCCCCTAGACACTCCCCTCGGTCGTATATATTTTTGCCATTTTACGCTTTCCAAACCCTACCTTAACTTTTCTAAGCGTAACTCCTGTTGGCTGTAATGGCTGAACGTACTTACGCACCTAAGCACGACCGTACTGTACGATTTAAATGCTTCCCCCCGCTTACGAAGCGTAATTACGGGTGTCATATGTCTGACACGCCCCTTTGTCCATAGTTACGTTGTTGATCGTAGGCTCTTAAGTATGTTCAGAGTTTCTGGTCGTAACATCTGCTGCGCACATGCAAAGAACAGGCAAAACAGTGTTCCTACGACTATGGCGAGCGTAAATATACTAGCGGTCGCAGGTCTGGATCTGACCCTAAGTAACGAGTAAAGAAGTTTCAATGAATTTTAAAGAATAATAACAATATAATTTTTGTTTAAGTAATTGTTGTGGACTAATGAAGTCCCCCCCATCAGAATGTTATTTGTTTCTATGATAAAATCTCTATTCTGTTCTTGGAGAAGTTACTATTTATAGTGGTTAAAAAAAACAAAGAAAACCATACAAACTGTGAATGTGATATATGCGGTGGTGTATAACAGTTCCTGTGCACATATATTGTTATAAAAAGTATTATAAAGACACAATCTGAGGAATAGTCAGAATAAGACACTCTGAGGACTAGTCATACAATCCCAGTACAGACCAGTATTGTTATAAGGCACTCTGTGGACTATTCATACAATCCCAGAACAGACCAGCATCGTTATAAGACACTGTAGACTATTCATACAATACGCGTTCAGACAAGTGTCAGTATAAGACACTCTGTGGACTAGTCATACAATCCCAGTACAGACCAGTATTGTTATAAGGCATTCTGTGGACTAGTCATACAATCCCAGTACAGACCAGTATTGTTATAAGGCACTCTGTGGACTAGTCATACAAACTCAGTACAGTCCAGTATTGTTATAAGGCACTCTGTGGACTAGTCATACAATCCCAGTACAGTCCAGTATTGTTATAAGGCACTCTGTGGACTATTCATACAATCCCAGCACAGACCAGTATCGTTATAAGACACTCTGTAGACTATTCCTACAATCCGCGTACAGACCAGTGTCGGTATAAGACACTCTGTGGACTAGTCATACAATCCCAGTACAGACCAGTATTGTTATAAGGCACTCTGTGGACTAGTCATACAATCCCAGTACAGTCCAGTGTCAGTATAAGGCACTCTGTGACCAGTTATACAATCCCAATACAGACCAGTGTCATTATAAGACACTCTGTGGACTAGTCATACAATCCCAGTACAGTCCAGTGTCATTATAAGGCACTCTGTGACTAGTTATACAATCCCAGTACAGACCAGTGTCAATATAAGACAGTCTGTGGACTAGTTATACAATCTCAGTACAGACCAGTATTGTTATAAGGCACTCTGTGGACTAGTCATACAATCCCAATACAGTCCAGTGTCAGTATAAGGCACTCTGTGACTAGTTATACAATCCCAGTACAGACCAGTGTCATTATAAGACACTCTGTGGGGAAGTCGCACAATTCCAATACAGACCAGTGTCATTATAAGGCACTCTATGGACCAGTCATACAATTCCAGTTCAGACCAGTATCATTATAACACTCTGTGGATCAAACATGCAATCCCAGTACAGACCAGTGTTATTATAAGGTCATATGTGGACCAGTCATACCATCCCAGTGCAGACCAGTATCATTATAAGGCACTCTGGACCAGTCATACAATTCCAGTTCAGACCAGTATCATTATAAGGCACTCTGGACCAGTCATACAATTCCAGTTCAGACCAGTGTCAGTATAAGGCACTCTGTGCATCAGACATACAATCCCAGTACAGACCAGTGTTATTATAAGGTACTTTGTGGGCTAGTCACATAATCCCAGTACAAATCAGAGTCATAAAAAAGGCACACTGTGGATCATTCATACGTCAGTATAGGCCAGAATTATTATAATGCACTTTTGGACCAGTCACTCATTCCCAGTACAGGCCCAGACCAGTGTCATTGTAAGGCACTCTGAGGACCAGACACACAATCCCAGTACAGACCAGTGTCATTATAAGGCACTCTGTGGACCAGTTGTACAATTCCAGTAGAGACTAGTAATCCAATCCCAGTACAGACCAGTATCTATATAATAAGGCACTCCATGGACCACTCATCCATTCCCAGTATAAACCAGTATCTATATAATAAGGCGCTCCATGGACCAGTCATACATTCCCAGTACAGACCAGTATCTATATAATAAGGCACTCCATGGACCAGTCATACATTCCCAGTACAGACCAGTATCTATATAATAAGGCACTCCATGGACCAGTCATACATTCCCAGTACAGACCAGTATCTATATAATAAGGCACTCCATGGACCAGTCATACATTCCCAGTACAGACCAGTATCTATATAATAAGGCACTCCATGGACCAGTCATACATTCCCAGTACAGACCAGTATCTATATAATAAAGCACTCCATGGACCAGTCATCCATTCCCAGTACAGACCAGTATCTATATAATAAAGCACTCCATGGACCAGTCATCCATTCCCAGTACAGACCAGTATCTATATAATAAAGCACTCCATGGACCAGTCATCCATTCCCAGTACAGACCAGTATCTATATAATAAAGCACTCCATGGACCAGTCATCCATTCCCAGTACAGACCAGTATCTATATAATAAAGCACTCCATGGACCAGTCATCCATTCCCAGTACAGACCAGTATCTATATAATAAAGCACTCCATGGACCACTCATCCATTCCCAGTACAGACCAGTATCTATATAATAAGGCACTCCATGGACCAGTCATACATTCCCAGTACAGACCAGTATCTATATAATAAGGCACTCCATGGACCAGTCATACATTCCCAGTACAGACCAGTATCTATATAATAAGGCACTCCATGGACCAGTCATACATTCCCAGTACAGACCAGTATCTATATAATAAGGCACTCCATGGACCAGTCATCCATTCCCAGTACAGACCAGTATCTATATAATAAAGCACTCCATGGACCACTCATCCATTCCCAGTACAGACCAGTATCTATATAATAAAGCACTCCATGGACCAGAGAACACACACACTCCACACAGACACAGGGAGAACACACACACTCCACACAGACACAGGGAGAACATACACACTCCACACAGACACAGGGAGAGCACACACACTCCACACAGACACAGGGAGAACACACACATTCCACTCACACTCCACACAGATAAGGCCTAGTCCGGGAATCCAACTCATGACCTCAGCGCTGTGACACACAATGCTAATCACTGAGCCACCGTGCTTCCCTAACTGACCAGCCATTATGCTGCACCACTGCCCGGAAGCACAGGATTACTGCCCTCTACCAAAACTGAATCAACAGATCTTACACCCTAGAGAACCATTGCCCCATCCCGCCACACCAGGGCAGAGACCGTAACCAGCTGTGTGGCCATCTAACCAAATCCGAGACCAGACCCCCAGCCTCCCTATACACTGCTGCCTGGATAAACCTGGCACCATCTGGCATGAGAGGCATAGTGTAACGAGGCCAAGCCCCACTATATAACAATAGAGAGAGGGGAGACGCTCCTGGGGATGTCAGCCATATATACTTACCCTGAAAGACAGGCACCGCCCCCTTCACTCCCTGATTGGATGGTACTGATTAACCCTTTGCTCCCCTGCTAATGACAGCACAGCGCACAGTGACTCCGGTAATTAATAACAGGGAACAATGGACTGCAGGTAGGCAGCGATTTCCATTGGAGGACTCCGCACTCATTAGGATTACAGGATGATACGTATTTAATAAGCGAGGGGTCATTCGCCGCCGTTTTCTTTACAAAATAAAGAGAAAGGGATTAAGACTTCAGACGTAGCATGAATAGTATCCTGTAATTAGGGAGCTGAGTGATGAGCGAGACGCAACACTCGTTCCGGGGCACCGGGGAATCCTTCAGATTTATGCACAAGTAGATTCTGCTGCGGCTGCAAGTCGGTAATTAAGAATTTGTCAGGGAAATTCCACCCTCTGGGGTGAAAATTACTTTGTAAAGTAAGAATAGGCGCGATGGAGTCTCCGTGCAGCTCATCATTTAACGAGATTATTTATACATCAAAGGCTCTATTCTGAAGCCTCGCTATAATATTTAAGTAGAGCGATATTAGCAAAAGAGGCTTGTAGCGCGATCCGCTCCCCGAATCTCCGCAGAAGAGAGAGGACATTTCCATAAAGCCTCCGTTTTGCATATAAATTGCCTGTCGGATTCTGGCGGCAAATTTACCACCGTCACGTTTAATTCCCCTTTAATTCTTCAGCTCTGGACGCAGATGACTTCTTAATGCTTACAGGTAGCGCGTGGATCAATAAGGAGTCTGCCGGAGAGATGACCTGTACTGTTACTGAGAATGTATTTTACTTTGCAGGGTAATAAGGTGATAAATCGCCACTCCTTCATTAGGGGCCTCATTTATTATTATGAATCGCCAGCCATCGTCGCGATTTTGCCGCAATTTTTTAAAAAATTCAGAAATCGCCATGTTTTTCTGTTTTAAATCACAGCGATTTTCCATGAAATTTTTTTTAGTAAAAATGTCTATCGCAGCATGCTTACAACCCTTAGCATGCAGGCGCTGATAGTACTAGAAGGCACAGCATGGTCATGTGTTTCAGGCCATGCTGTGCCTTCTAGTACTATAAGCGTCAGCGTGGCAAGGGTTAATGACATGCTGCGCTATGACCAATATCTGTAAAAAGAAAGTAATTCGATAAAGTAAAAAAAAAATATGTACACACAAAAAGACAACATTAAACAACCTACTGTAAAGTTTTATATGCTATCCTCCTTACATTACATGTTAATGCATGTGCCCGCTATTTAAATTGTGTACACTAAAATCTCCTTTATTCTTCAATGTAATGTATATTTTCCTAAGCTTTATGTTGTCTAAACCATGTGCCCATATTTCAATTCATATTCCTAAGTAACAGACTTTGTAACCCTTCAATGAAATAATGTGGCAATACGTTGCCTGTAACGCCTGCATGGATAATTGCCTTAGCCATCAATATTTTCTATCTGTTCCCATTTTTTTTATAATATTAAAGTGCAGTAAAAACTCACATTTTACCTGTTCTATATCTTGGGTGACTTGCTTGCAGATCTGCACCTGTCGACTGAAGTTTTCATCTTCTTCTGCGGCTGGAAGCCGTGCCCCGATCCTGAGTCTTCGGGGTACCGTAGCTTTCGGTCACTAGAGGTCCCCCTTAGATAGTGTATATGATGTCATATAAAAGGGGGACCTCTAGTGACCGAATGGTCATTAACTACGGAAACCCGAAGATGCCGGACCTAGCGTCTCCTATCCCAGGGCCCAGCGTCTCAGCGTCTCTCATCCCAGGGCCCAGCGTCTTCCATCCCAGGACCCAGATTCTCCCATCCCAGGGCCTAGATTCTCCCATCCCAGGGCCTAGATTCTCCCATCCCAGGGCCTAACGTCTCCCATCCCAGGGCCCAGCGTCTCCCATCCCAGGGCCTAGTGTCTCCCATCCCAGGGCCTAGATTCTCCCATCCCAGGGCCCAGCGTCTCCCATCCCAGGACCCAGATTCTCCCATCCCAGGACCTAGATTCTCCCATCCCAGGACCTAGATTCTTCCATCCCAGGACCTAGATTCTTCCATCCCAGGACCTAGATTCTCCCATCCCAGGGCCTAGATTCTCCCATCCCAGGGCCTAGCGTCTCCCATCCCAGGGCCTAGATTCTTTAATTCCAGGGCCTAACATCTCCAATCCCAGGGCCTAGATTTTCCCATCCCAGGGCCTAGCGTCTCCCATCCCAGGGCCTAGCGTCTCCCATACTAGGGCCTAATGTCTCCCATCCCAGAGCCTAATGTCTCCCATCCCAGGACCTAGATTCTCCCATCCCAGGGCCAAGATTCTCCCATCCCAGGGCCTAGATTCTCCCATCCCAGGGCCTAATGTCTCCCATCCCAGGGCCTAGATTCTCAAATCACAGGGCCCTCTATATCTATACATGTATACTACCCTATATATCACCTCCTCTATACCTATACATGTATACTACCCTATATATCACCTCCTCTATACCCTCCAATGACCCTGTGTACACCATCATCTCCATACCTACCTATTGCTCTCTGTCTAGCACCTCCTCTATACCTGCCTGCCTGTATGGGAATCTATATGTACTCTGAGCTGCCCAGCTACTTGCCAGTGTTACCCTCGGTTTCCTACATCTGAATACACAACATCCCTCTCCCTAGCTGTGTTTACAATCTCACATCATTCCCCGGAGACCTGTGTCTTGTCTGCTTTCCCTTATACATGGCTCCTGGACTATAGTGTCTGCCTGACAGGTGATGTATGAATAACCATACTCCTCTCATATGCCATGCATCCAGCAGATCTCACACACGGCTCATTCATAGCCTCCATAGTGCCCATCTCTCCAGCAGGTATGCGGGCAGACTCACCCAGGCCTGTGTCTGCGGACGGATGCTGCTGTCCCTGGTCCTGATTCACCTGATGCAGATCAGCAGCTGCAGGAGAAAGGATTCCGGTCCTGGTGCACAATCCTCTGTTCTCTGGGTCTTTGTGGGCAGATTAGGCTGGAGATGCTGGTCCAGATAATGGGATGTTTTCTCCTTTCATTCCTGCGTCACTGGGATGCTGAGGAACAGTGCAGATAATGAGAGGGAGGAGAGAAGGGAGGAGGAGACCCGGAGCCAGCAGGGAGGCAGACATGGGAGAGGGGGAGAGACAACCAGGGGCAGCAATGTAGACAGATACATAAAGAGAGCATGCAACAGCAAATCATGTAGGAGGAGGCATGAAAATGCTGGAAACTAAATAGACTAACAAGAGAAATCTGTGCTTTCATAATCTTCTATGTGTATGTGACCACAATACAAGGGGTGCATAAAATCCAATGCACAACACACACACATAGAGCTCATTTATTCACAGGATTTTTACAGATCAGGATATAAGTGACATAAATCATGCCACAGGTCCGGATTCACAGTTACGTAGTTTTCGTTTTACATACGCTGTTTTCAGAATTTGCGTAGTAGATTATTTACGCTATCTACGTACCATTTCTGTACCTAGATTGCGTAAGCGCGGTCTTTACGCAATCTACATACAGAAATGGTACGTCGATAGCGTAAATAATCTACTATGCATGTGTAGTAGCTCAATTCTTAAAACAATGGGGTAGATCCAGAACTACGTTTGCCGTACGTTTATTTGCGTAGCGTATTTTCGTGTGCGTACCTTCTATACACGCCCCTTGTCACACCCCTTGAACGTACGTATTTCGTCAAGATAAGATTTCAAAACCCTACCTTAACTTTCTAAAAAAGATACGCTTTCCAAACCCTACCTTAACTTTTTCCAACGTAACCGCAGTCATACGCACACGTACGTATGGGCTAGACGAATTTACGCAGCTTAGCACGCCCATACTGTCCACTTTAAATACAAACCCCCGCCTACTTCACGTATTTCAGACGTATTTTGTAGTAACGTAAAATTGGCACGCCCACACGTAAGTATTTATGTGACACATATGTGAATGGGCCATACGTTCACAATTACGCTACGTTAATGTGCGTATTTTCTATGGTGCGCATGCGCAGTGTGTACAAAACAGTGCGTAAATTTGCTCCGAAGCGTTGTTCTGGATCAGGCCCAATTTATGTAAGAAGAAAACTACATAACTGTGAATCCGGAATATTGTTACCAAGTCCTAAAATGTGCTACAGCTCATCTCACACCATGACACAGAACAGATTCAGCGTCATCATATTTCATTCCACTGGAATACCTGATGACGGGACAGCGATGAGCAAAAATCTACACAGGAGCAAGAGCAAAACACAGGAATGGAGGTTCTGGAGTGACAGATGCTGTGACGGACTGAGGCCGGTGTCACGATCTGCTGTGCTGTGCAAGGGACCAGAAATCCTCATAGGGGCTTAGGAGTCAAATCTGTTATGTGGGATTAGATTCATTTACATTTACAGGACCTGGAGAGGACAAGACTGATTGTTAAATTGGTAATAATACTTAATAAAGGCATATACGTACAGCATCCAGCACTCCAGGGTTTGCTAAACCACAAGTTCCAGCATGCACTAGCAGCAGTAGTGATAATAAGTAGCTGGCAGAGAATGCTGGGATTTATAGTTTTGCAACACCTATTCCTGGTAGATGAGGGCGCTTACAAAAAATTGCTTAATGCTAAATTTTAAAGTAACTAAGGACCAGATCCCGAATGACACAAAAGAGTCTATTTACATATTCCGAATGCACAAGTGAGCGTTGTGAGCGTTCTGCACATATGTGATCATGGCGGTTACGCATCAGAATGCACTATGAAGGATTCCGGAATACGTAGTGTAAGCATTTTGGCGGCAGAGTATGGAAATCCTACAAGCATAGAGGTGTTTAAATCGCACAGTACAAGCTTGGATAAGCCCTGATCTATGATCCTTTATTATGCACCAGACCCATTTTATTTGGGGAGGGGTGCATAAAAATGAAGGTAGGCTCGAGGGTATGGAAGTGCCAAGGAGGGTGAGCTGCCCTCACAGGTACAGAACAGAAAATTGCACCCTCGTAACTTCGCCTGAATTGCATAGTTACAAGCGCGGAACGTTCCTGATTCTGAATCAGTCCCTAAACAGTATTGCGTTGTCGTGAACGTTATAGCTATGCACACAGGTAATGGTCAGAAAGGCCATTCCAGTACATTATTTATTAGATTATCATTGTAAAGCCATTTACCAGGCTCTTTAAATGCATCCTATTGCCTGAAGGCTACCCTTCTTCCATTAGCATCCCCTCACCCCTCCTGTCCCCTCTGGGCCCTTCCCTAGAGCCTCCCTATCCTTCACATATCTGTCTATCTTGTATGTGCTGGTCCCCTGCATTCTGTTTCCTCCAGAACACTGTAGTATTATACAAATGAACCCTGAGTATGGACCGGTATTCTGAGGTTAAGGGATTCTCTCGCATTATGATTTTAAGCAATTCCACTTACACAGATGACCTTTTGACAGCTATTATTATTATCATTAACGTTTATTTATAAGGCGCCTTAAGTAAGACAGGAGAATAAAGCTCATAAGAGCTAACATCATGAATTCGATGAGGCATAGCAATCGATCTCTGCGAACATCGGTGCTCCGATAGGTAAGCCTAAAACCTAACCTCAACCCCGCCCCCCCAACACTAAAGCTGGCCACACACTAGAGCGATTGTCACATCGTGAAATTATAGATAATTGTTCCAATTTTCCCACTAGTGACAGGTAGCGATATCGGTGCCATAGACTATGCGATAATCCGTCAGATAATAAAAAAAAAAAAGAAAAAGGGCCGATTTTTCTGTGCTTTTCCCGGGGTGCATAAAATCTTTTATGGCCACATACTATGCGATAATCATCACGTTTTACAGGGGTGTGGAAAGAACATAAAAATACGATTATCTGTAATGCCCGCACACTGCACGATTTTGCTAACTATAAACGATAATCATTCAGGAATCCCATGAGATGCGATTATCTGCTAACGGCGATTTTTGGAAGATTATTGTGAGTTTAGGGAAAAAATCGGCACCACACACTACAGCGATAATTCGTCCAATCTACGATAATTATAAGATCGGCCCGATAATCGCTCTAGTGTGTGGCCAGTTTAAAAGTCTCCGGAGAAGTGAGGAACTGTCAGCGGCGGGCCCCGTGAAAATGAATGGGTGAGTATGCCGATCACCTGTTCATAAAAAAAATTCTAAAATGGCTGCCTAGCTGTCAGCTTAAACGTTTATATACAGCCGCAGTTGGCGCATGTGCCAGTTGCTGCATGGAGGGGGGGGGGCACAAGGGCAACCCTGTCCCTCAGAACAAGAGCAGCTGCAGCCACACAAACAGGAGCTGGATTGGTTACATGATATGAGTGGGTGGGGCCTATGTGTCTCCCGTCTGAGCTGCACTCTGCAGTGATAGAGAGACAGTTCTCTGGCCACTTATATACAGAGGCACGTCTGCAGGCTCTGTGCTCCACAATGGCCGATCATTGCAGAAAAAAAAATACAATGGGCTCCAGTGCAGCAGGTCTCCTCCGTTGTTCAGTGCCCACCTATAGGGGGCCCCCGGGTGGTCGCGTCTGTCCAGCTCGAGTGTGTGGTGTCACAACACCTGGAGTGCCACATATTGTCCATCTCTGCGATATACATATAGGTTCCTTCAAACCTTCCAATTGGTAATTATGTATAACACTCATTCTCATAACATACAGACTTTTTGTTGTATCCCATAAAATAAATAAGGTAAAATTTTAAAATTTACAGCTTCAACACAGTTATTGGCTCTGACCCGATATATCTCCACCAATCACACAGAGGAACACAGTCCCTGGCTCTCTATCGGGAATGATGAAGGAATATACAGAACATAGCAAGTAAAAAGTAATACAAATAAACAGACTTCATTGTAAACTACAAATAAAGGATGTAATTTTAATATATACATCAGTTTCTTTACTTTCTCTGCTTGAGTTGAATGGCCTCACAGTGTAGATGAAAGCTCAGATCCACAGACTTGTTTACCTCCCACATCTTCCCATTTCCGCAGGTGTTGTGTCTGGAGCCTTGTTGCTGGGGTTGTATTGGTGGCAGTTTTTGCCTGTTGGCAGCAGTGGTTTTGGGTTGGGATTGATCCATTTTCAGTGCAGGCTTGCTCCTGTTTTGGGGTGGGTGACACTGCAGAATAAGCTTCATCTTTTCCTCATGAGTCAGGGGGCCAGCAAGGTTTCCCTTTGCTGGGATGGCCGGCAGTTTCTGCCGCTGGACTATAGCCCTATTGGCTTTTGGATCATGATCAGTCCATGAAAAATATTTGGTCTCCTCAGTAAAGGGATATTTTTTCGTCCCCTGATGTTTTCGGCTCTGAGAAGGGCCATTAATTCTTTGCAATATCTTCGCTCTTTGATTGAAGATATTCTCCATCTTAGCAGCTTTCTCTTTTATATTATTTGGAAAGCGATCTCCATTATTTATCTTCTGTCTGGAGGCCCTGCAAGGAAGTTAAAGGGATACACACACAAAACCCACCAACACAGAGTAATAGTGTGATCAGTGTCATTTGGGGGGGGGGGAAAACTACATCTACACCTATCCTCACCATAACAATGTCAGATAAACACCGTTTCAGGGAGGAGGGGAGGGAGAGTTTTGCCTGTAGCACCTACCCTGGATGGTCTGATTAAGCAGTAGAAGCGATTTATTTTGTTCCTTGCTGTCAAAACTGGGTCCATGTTACGGATTCACAAATTAAATAGAATTTCCAAAGTCAGTACAGCTGTAATGCTAAACCATCTCAGTATATCAATAATACTGTAATAGGATGGTTTACATCTTTCTACTGTCCAGACCATTGTGCTTATGTTTAATTATTCCTATAACATTGGAGTAATATATCCTATCGCCTTTACATCTCAGTTTGCTGAAGATTTGTACATTCAGATGACATACATAAGGCTATTGTCCCTTTACCAGCAGTTGGTTTATGGTTTGGTTTTACTTGTCGTGCAGTTAGGAGCAGAATCCTGTAAAGACGAGCACACAAAATATTAGGTTTGCTCTTTAATATCGGGTCAGTGTGTAAGGGAAGATCGTGCACAGGGGCTTACCCAAACCATTACTTTATGACTTATTTACCTCCCTCTCCATACATTAAACACGTTGCCCCCATTCCCCTGCATGGAAATCTGTGCCTTCAGCATGGGCGCATGAAGCTTGGGGCTGGTTTCCATGTGCTATTAAAGCTCTATACAGTCCCATAGGGCTAAGTAAGCACAATACTATTCATTACAGCAGCCATGCCTTGTCTTTTCCTCATACTCCATAGAGGAAAAACAGAGGGTCCTGTCCTCCTATTAGGGTGTAGAAACAGATTGTCCAATCAAAGGAGAAAGGCGATAACTCATTTTAAGACCTCAGAGCGTTCTGATTGCACAACGAGGAAGATATTACCACAATTAATGCAGAGATTAGACTTTATTCTACACACTACAGCGATTAGTGGTCCGTTCAATTACCAGGAGATAACGCCCATAATCACTGCAGATTATATGAACACTGATAAAACTGGTACACCATGGGTCGTCTTCCACTAAGGTTTCTATAGTAGTGAGTCCCCTACTGTACAACCATGTACTTTCTCCACTATCCCATCTCGAGTGACTTTGTGTGGTGTCATACGTATAATTTGTGCAGCAGACAAAATTAACAAACACTGTGTTGACCATATCCTTTGTCTGACAGACAGCCAATCAGCTGCATGGACCTCATGCTAATCCATGCAACCAGTCCAACCCGACTGAAGCCGCTCAAGCCCATTCTCAATTAACTATGACAGGCTTCCCGGGTTACCTATTCTTGCTCACAGCAGTAAGTAAAGTGTGGCACCGAGATCTTTAACTAGCGGAAAATGGTCTCATTTATCAAATACTGCCAACTGTGACCGATATTCACTCTTCAGTACTCAATATTCCAGGTCACAAAACAGTATTGTGTCCGCATTACCACGTGACGTTCTGTCCAATAAACAGAGGGGACACTATGCCCACGGATCTAAGAACATAGCGAGCGAGGCCAAACAGTCACTAATCGTCAAAAAAAAAGTTTACTAAGTGCTTACTACAAGAGGGGCGTATTCCAAGCACTAGTATTAGAGAATGCCCTCTCTGGTAATCAGCACATGCACCGTATTACGAGGATGAATCTGGAGCCAGAGTTCTGTTCTGGTACGAATGCTGACGGCGGAGAAGGAAGCAAAAGTGCTCCCACTATGAGGGAAGTATGAAAATTGTACAGCAAGGGCTTGTTCTTACTATCGCTACTTCCACACAGTTAAAGTTGGATGCTGCGCACTTGTGACTCCTGTATGAGAAAAGCAAGTGGTCTCCTCTCATCCGCAGGGGAGTTAGGATGCAGCAGGTTCAGATTTCCGCTGCTGTTGAGGTCAAAGCTGATGTCTAGAGGAGGTCACACACTCACATTCTATTTCCCCCTCTATTACTAGTAACAATGGACCCTCACTTCCGAGTACCCCTCATTTTCATTCTTTTGGATCTGATACTGTCTGCTTTTGTCATTCGCACCCATACATGCCACATGATCGGAGTGTTTAAAAGTGGGCGCGACTTAGAATTCCAATGTACAGTATAGGTGTGCTGCTGCTCCGTATATATATTGATCCAGACGTTTGGGGTATTCTAGCGCACCTATTACTGGCAGATACCATCAAAGTAAACGAAAGTAAGCATCCAGGCCAATTATAGAACACATTTGTCTTTTGGATTTAAATAAAGACACAGACTTGGCGACTGAGTCACTACATTTATTAGTCAGCTGTAGCGTTTAGTCTGTACATAAAATAAAGCTTAAATCTTCTAGTCTTCGGGTAGAGAGTCATTGAGACGTTGCCATAATTCCAGATACACCTGTGGAAGAGGTGAGTAATTTATCAGTTCACAATTTCCATTATGTGTAACACTAAAATTATACCATTAACACTCTTCTAGCTTGTGCTAAATACAAACATGTGAAATATAGGCCCCTATATGAAGGCGTTTCAACGAATATACACATTTTTAAATCATGCATGTCAATTTTAGTGTGTTTAAAGCACATTAATTCACTGAAGTCGTCCAGGCGTCTCTATGACCGTGGGTTACATACACTCTGTTGGGCTGTATTATTCCTTCCAATGTATTATACACTAGTAAACCATTTACTATACACAGGTCATTGAAAGCTAAAGGTTGATGAAATGCTAACATTATGCTTCATCTACTGTGTTGCCTCTACCACCGAAATGGGAAATTATTCCACTTATCAACCAACCTTTCAGTAAAATAATTTTTCCACACATTTCCTCTGAATCTACCTCCCTCCTGTGTATACACATGTCCTCGTGTTCTACTACACCTCTTTCTTTGAATAATGCCACCTCATGTACCTGGTTATATCCCTTCATATATGCGTGAAAGCTGCTATCACATTTCCCCGTCCCTCCTTTTGTGTGTACAATTAGCAATCTGTCAAACTGGACTACAGCAGCTGTTCTCGATCTTTTGGGAAAGTGGGGTGGGGGATATGTTGCTGTATGATAAGGATAGGGTCTGTTTTGGAGGTATAGTGTGTGTGTGTGTGTGTGTGTGTGTGCGCGCGCAATATGAGTAACCTGAGAAACTTACTGTCAAAATCGATCTTTTCCACAATATTTTTGGGTTTGATGTTCTCCTCCTGGTTGCAAATAAAAATTTTGCCATTTTCGGCTTCCGTCCAGCCGTATTTGCTCATCCAAACTCTGAGTTGAGGTTCTGAGAGAGATGAGATAGCAAATGACACACCGAAATATCAATTTTGGCATAAGGCCAGTGCAGCTAGCTAGCTAACTGGCTGGCTTTGGTAACTCTGGTCAGCAGTGTGTGGCACCTCCACCTTCTGGTTAGAGTATCCCCATTTGTTTGTCTCCATAATCACAGACAAGAACAGCAGTGATATAGTAATGGAAGCCCTGTATGTATTGCAGAATGCTGAACGGTCATTACCTTAATACTGCTGTGCTTGCCGATAATTATGGGGTCAGACAGATGGAGAAATTCTGGCCAGGAGACGGAGGGGTACAGGTCTGATAATTGGACTCGCCCACACACTACATAATATAGGGAGCTAATAGTTTCTGGTGGGGGATATGTTGCTGTATGATAAGGATAGGGTCTGTTTTGGAGGTATAGTGTGTGTGTGTGTGTGTGTGTGTGTGCGCGCGCAATATGAGTAACCTGAGAAACTTACTGTCAAAATCGATCTTTTCTACGATATTTTTGGTTTTGATGTTCTCCTCCTGGTTGCAGATGAAAATTTTGCCATTTTCGACTTCCGTCCAGCCGTATTTGCTCATCCAGACTCTGAGTTGAGGTTCTGAGAGAGATGAGATAGCAAATGACACACCGAAATATAAATTTTGGCAGAAGGCCAGTGCAGCTAGCTAACTGGCTGGCTAACCGGTCAGCAGTGTGTGGCACAGACAAGAACAGCAGTGATATAGTAATGGAAGTCCTGTATGTCTTGCAGAACGCTGAACTGTCATTACTTTAATACTGCTGTGCTTGCTGATAATTATGGGGTCAGACAGATGGGGAAACTCTGGCCAGGAGACAGAGGTACAGGTCTGATAATTGGACTCGCCCACACACACTACATAATATAGGGAGCTTGCTGCCAATAATAGTTTCTGGACTGGTAATTGCATTGGGGAAATCCATCACGCTCACATGCTAGAGTGATAATTGGCCTGATCACCTGACAATTGGGATGATCAGTTCAATAGTCATTCTAGTGTATGGCCAGATTTGGAACTAAACATGAATAATAATATTATCTTTCATTGTACATACCTGACAGGTCTCCAAGCATCTCAGCCAAAAGCCATCGGTCAATGTGCTGGTAAGTGATCCCAACTACATGGCAGATAACTGTAACGAAGACAGAACAGACATTCATGAGGAAAGAAGTGAGATTATAATGTGGATTATGGTTCCAGCACTCAAGAAGTACAAATCCCATCATGCTTCACCACAAAGCTCAGGAATATTGTTGTTAAAGCTCCAAGAATGGTCTCTAGTGTACCCTTCAGCACTATGTAAGTACGTATTGTACGTGAAAGAGAGGCGAGCATCGCTGAATGTGAGGTTTACAGAGTTATACAGACCAATAATATATGTAACCTACTTACATTTCCTAACAGAGTCCTCAAAGCCGGCAATACCATCAAGTAAGTCTAGATTCTCATCCAGTGCTTGCTGGGAAGACAGGAAAAGGAAATAAGCACAAGAGACAAAACACTGTGACCCATGGTTGAACTAAATAAATAATGTATGCAAGACATTTATATATTCATTGCTGGCAATATGTTTATTAAAATATCAGTGTGATGATCTGATGTTCCTTGTTACAAAGAAACCAAATATGTAAGTGTTCAGCTTTCCCCCCGGTATTGGTTTGTAATTTGTAATGTTGATTATGAAAATGTGGAGTAGACCCGGCGATTTTAACCGTTTACATGCCTTAGTATGAATTCCCACCCACACAGGGGAGACAAATCCCCGACTCTATAACCTTTTCTGTGAACGTCTCATACTATTTCATTTTGTAGTTTCAGGTCTGGTCCCTGTGATTACATAGACCAGCTTTCTGCATTCTCTAGTGAAATCTGTTCAACGTTCATAGATCTTATCAAGAGCCCTGTGTATTGCAAGGAAGACACTTACCCAGAAAGACTGGAAGTGACAGGTCTCTAGGAGGTCTCCCAAGTACAGGATCTGCCTTATAGGACGCTCCTCTTGCTGAAGGTCCAGATGTTAAAGAAAATTTCAAAGAAGAAACTCACGGCCCAAGCATCACACCAGACAGTTCTGATCTCAAAGCAGCAATATCACAGATTTTACAGGGTTTTTTTTTTTATACAGAAAAGCATGATATAGCTGTTGGCTGAATGGTGACTGTGGCCCGGATTGCCACCCCCGGACGTATCGTTTCGTTATGTAGATTGCATATATACGGAATCTACGTAACGAAACTATACGTAATTACGTAAAATAGTTACTACGCATGCGTAGTAGCTATTATCGGTAAATTACGGATGTGCAATATGTCCGAGGGGTGTGAATCCGGGCCTGTATCCCTGCTCCCAACAGCTACAGGCTGCGGAGGTTGCAGTGGCTAGATTAGGGTTAGGCTGCGTCGGGTAAAATGTTAGAGTTTAAGGGAACGGCTAGGGTTAGGCTGCAGGACATGGAGGGTTAGGGGTGAAGAAAGGGAAGGTTAGGGTCTGCTTGTAGGCAAAGTAGTAGCATTCCAGAATGATAAATCATCACTAGCAGACTGAAGAAAAATGTTTATAGTAGAAATAATAAAAATTGATTATTTCGGTTATTATCACTACACCGACCTATACTAAAAAAAATAAAAACCTGATTTTTTTTACAGAATCAGTTCTTTAAAACGCAATTTTTAATACCCACAAAGCTACTAAAAACACACAGATGAGACATTCATGAGATTATGAAAACATAGATAGGATAGATATCACAACATAAAATAATATACAAACAAGGCTGCTTATACTCAGAGATGAAAGAGGATACATGAGTCTGGTCGATCATACACTTGCAGAGTGTGAAGTCTGTGTGAGGAAGATTGGTCAAGGCTTTGAGAAGGATCTGTGCAGTGACTGTCGTCTGGAAGAAGGCCGGATTAAACTGATAGCTGAAAAGGAAGATAAAGAGTCCATGGATTTCCTGGGTAGTTTACGGTACAAATTATCATCAAAATCTATATTAAGCACTATTAAAAGCACAGAATCTCACAAGACCCATGTAATAAAAAATTTAGTAACCCTATGACTCTATAGTGGTTGGGAAACTACAAGTCCCAGGCTGCCCTTACAGTCTCTTCCAAAAAAAATAAATAAACATACATAGGGGCATATTCAGAGATCCATTTTCGACGGGAGTTCTGTGCGTATTTTTAGGATCGATCAATAGTAACTTTATGGACATAGTTTATATTGATTATACACAAGTAAATGCCTTAAGGACGTACGTGTGAATCGCACTTGGGGACAAACGCATGCAAATCTGACGTGCGGGAAAATTTACATAAAAATGGGTGGGGACATTTAAACAAACGCATGGAGACGCAATTATCGCTGGGAGAGATCACATATACGCACGTAAGTGCACACGGAAAGATCACAGTGGTCTACGGACTCGGATGTCCCTAACCACACGTCAGGGAGAGGGGAATGTCAGGGGTGTTGGTGGGTGTTTCCTTGCTCCGGCCATTCGTACAATTGCGTACATAAAAAAAATAGATCTCTGAATACGGCCCATAGAAAGAATTTTGTGTTTTTACTTATTAACCTGGATGAAACAGACATATTTCTTGTTTTGTAACTAAAAATGGAAAACACTGATGCGTAGAAGATACGTACAGTTTTAGCACAGCCAAGTTTGCTTCAAGATCATACGCATTTTCCTTAGCCTGTGTCTCCACATAGCGCTCTAAAGTTGCCAAGTTTTCTGGATTGTACCTATGGAAGAAAGAGATCCATAATTGATGGCTGATGTCACCAACGATAATATTAATTTATCTCTATGACAAAACTCTTCAACACTGTGCAGTGGGGTAATAAGAATTATTAAAACACAGTGGACCAACACACAAAATACCAACCAAAATCATTCAAGTAGTATAGAACATAAAGAAATGAAAAATAATGTAAATGAGAAGCTAAAGAGCATATATAAGAGACATTCAACAGATAAAACACAAGGCCAGAAAGAAGACTCAGTGGAATGGGACAAGACGACACAATCCAAAACATGCATAGTCCAATCTGAGACCTCTTTTGTGTAACCGACTGGTCTATGTTTTGGATCTAATTGGACATAATGATGATATATTCTATGGATCTCTATTGTATATATTGCCTAGCCTGAACTAAATATATACGGTCTCGTTTGTTTGCCACACTGAAATGCTATTCTCTGTCAATATGGACTATTTTTTTCTATTAAATATCTTGTATACAAGATACATTATGCACATTTTCAATTGGTGTGCAGGCTCTTTTTTGATCTTGATCTGGTTGGATAAACTACATTTTTAGGGGGTCTGCACTCTCCCGTACCATAGTGTGTGTGTGTGTGTGTGTGTGTGTGTGTGTGTGTGTGTGTGTGTGTGTGTGTGTATAT
>WWET01000740.1:35260-48951 GCA_011038615.1 Limnodynastes dumerilii | reverse complement strand
AATAAACACTAAACATCTGCGGTTTAGAGACAATAACCCACAACACTCATTAATACATCATACACAGCATTTATTAATAAGAATCACAATCCAAACAGTTTTGTTTAAAATATGATATGTCTATCAAGGTTAAAGCTCATTAAACCAATTACGATTAAAAAAAACAAACTAAATTATTTCCAGTTGCAGAGTTACTGGTCTAGTTTAGTGCAAATACACAAGGTGGGTTCTGACATTATTATTACCCAGTCAAATTTAGAGACAATAACCCACAACACTCATTAATACATCATACACAGCATTTATTAATAAGAATCACAATCCAAACAGTTTTGTTTACAGTAAAATATGTCTATCAAGGTTAAAGCTCATTAAACCAATTACGATTAAAAAAAACAAACTAAATTATTTCCAGTTGCAGAGTTACTGGTCTAGTTTAGTGCAAATACACAAGGTGGGTTCTGACATTATTATTATTATACCCAGTCCAAAGAGCTTGATAGCATCGCCTCCCTGTACCACAGACCAGTATGTGTTTGCACGGAATGTGTGGTGCTCTCCCCATTACATCCTGCTAGGAGTATCACCACAATACTCTGGGGAAAAGCAGAATTGTTGCCCATAGAAACCACTTGGAATTCTAGAATGTACACATATGATAGTGAGAATCTAATTGGTTGCCATGGCAACACCCTAACTTTTACTATACAGATGTTTTAGTCAGTCTAACTTATATTTCCACTATGCAAATCTCTATTGCTTGCTCGCACTAGGTAAACATTTGGTGCAATAGCAAATAAAAACAGATATTAAAATTCCAGTATTAATCCCTAGGTTGTAGTGCAGTCATGCAGACATTTCATGTTACCTTGTAGGAGATACAGTAAATGATTACACCACACTTTACGGTAGTTTCGAAAAAAAAAAAGTTAGTTTGGTTTGTAAACAAAAAAGTCCAATATCTATTGCTTTAAATAAATTTACCATCCACAAAGGCTTTCTACATATTTTTGACCCATTAAAGCTACAACGCCAATGTTTAAGCACACTTACCGCCCAATCACAGTGAATGCAGCCATTTTGTTTTATTTTGAACAATGCAACTTTATAAATTTACAAAGAATTATTACCTGGTTACCTGGCCATGTGATGCCTCTGCACTGATTAAGAATACAAAATGGCTGCCTCTGCCGTCTGCATGTGACAGGATATTTAAAAGTGCCATTGTAGTACACAAAAGTTATATATCTATCTCCGTGTAACAAATGTACACAAAATGATAAAATACGATTTGAGTATTTCCATCACTACAGTCAAGTCGCTTGTTGCTGTAACACCCTGCACTGTGTTGCTTAGTGCAGACAATAATTGCATTACTGAGGCTAGGTTCATTAAGGCTCTACAGTCAGGTTGTAGCTCATCCTCCCTGCAGAGATCTTTGTACAGATGACACCGATATTGAAAATATAAATCACAGAAAACCACCATTCTGGCATGGTGTATTATTCCTGTCACATTGCATTAATAGAACATATACTTGGATGTTTTGGGTTTGTTTTTAGACACTAGTGGTTAATAGAAGTAAATACAGAAGGCACAGTTATAGTGAGAGCGAAATAACACAGTTTACACACAAATTAAGAGATAGCCGACATTAAAGAGCACTAACACACAGAGGCGGCAGCCATTTTGGGGCCCAGTATTAAATAAAGCCTATCAATGTATTAGGGACCGCTGCCATTGAAAAAACAGCCATTTATGTGACTTTGGACTGCACTATCATGGCAGACTGGAACATCAATAGACCTGGAACAATCACCAGTTCATAAAAATGAATAAATGGCATTGTCATAATTACAGATTAAGCCCACAAAATGGCTGCCTTAATAACATATAGACGACACAGTGCTCATTAAAAGCGGTTATTGGCACTTTACACCTGAGTACAGACCAGTTAGTCTAGTCAAAGTCATATCTGAGGTCCTGACAGTTATGTAAACCTGTTACACGCTCGAGGCAAACAACAGAAAAATCCCTTATACGACAAGATTCATGCAGGTTTCTGCAGTTCCAGTAAAGCCCCCTCACACTTTTGATGGATATTCCATTTGTAGAAGAAATCCAATGTATATACATACATTTTCTTAGATCAAGTAATGTCTTCAGTGCTGAGAATTCTATATCTGAAAAGTGTGGCATAATTGAAGTAGACATGCGGGGGTCTTCTCAAAGGAAGCCACAGGAGTAGAAGAACAGACTGGATATGCAGGTCAGGTGGCTGGACATAAGTGAAGTCTCATCCAAGTCTCTGTACATCTGCAGTTTGGAGACTGAGAAAGGAATCTGGCCACCATTTTGTCTTTGCTTGTCAGCAGAGGGAGATCTGGCCTTGCCTGTATTCAAGTCATATTGGTGTAATCATTTCTTCCAAACCAAAAGATTATTGCAGATAACAAAAAGAACTTATGTAGAGTAAATACCACAGCCTCCACGATACCATATCAATGGCACCTGTTCTATTTTCTTTACCTGCACAACGGAGATGAATTTGCTTTATAGCACCGCCTTAAAACAATTCTATTTTATATAGTCTCTGAGAACAAATACAATGATATTCCTTATGGAACAGTCACAAAACAGTTCTCTGTCATCTGTCGATCACAGATGAATACCGGGAAATGTAGTGTTATGACACAAGGGCAGGAGGCTGAAACTCCATGATCCATTCATAAAGCCATTATAGACCTCTATGACCTGACACTGCTTGAAATGTCCCAGACAAAGCTCCACAGTTAATGTTTAGTGGTTGTTAGGGGGGGATGGGGTCAGTTGACGGGATCACACTCAGGCTGAGGACTCCTGCCCTGGGTAGCACATACAACAGCCCACTGACGCAAACTCAATCTCAGGTCTGGAGGCTTCGCCCTCCAAAAGGACATCAGCAGAACTCTTCCATTCACTGATGATATCTTCCACCCGCGAGATGTAGAGAAGAGACAGGAGAACGCCAAGGAACTAGTAGAAGAAGGAAGACAAAGCAATGGAACTCAACATAAAACATATACAACCTCGACACATTTATATGCCTTTGTTTTTTTAAATTGTGCCTTAGAGTTACCTGAGGGAGGAGGATTCCCAGTAACACCCCGGCCATGATGGCATAATTATCCAAGAACCATATGATCACTGCATTGGTACAGCCTCTGACATGGATAAACCTCTGAGCAGCAACTCTCTGAAGACAGGAGAAGATTATTTTTTGGGGATTAATAAAGGACAATAAGAAAACAAATCAAGTAGTTTGAGTTTCTTTCTAGGGACAAACCAAGTCACCCTAAAGCTGACCATACACTAGAACGATAAATAGCCGGATTATCCAATTAACGGGTGATCAGGCCAGTAATCACTGTTGTGTATGGTCAGGATGTATTTTTTTTTCAACCAGCCGATAATCATACCAGAAAGCGCTGGTACAATTATTTGATTTTTTGACACGCTTAATTTATATCAGGTGGTACTGCCTAATAGCTTAAGCCGAGCCAATCAGCTCACTAAACAGCTCCCTTTTCTGCTAATGTCTGGTAGGATTATCGGTCTGCGCAAGAGAAGTGTGTGCACGGGTAATGGGACCTTTGCCTGGCAGCAAATCGTCCTGTTTATCAGTCCACCTCCTGCTGGGATAAATAATCATCCCTGTGTGTGGTCAGATTAAATCAGAAGAACAGACGTCTATTCAGAATTAATCATAGTAGCTTAGAAGGTGGAAGCTAGGTATTCAGAAGAGGATAAAAAAATAAGTCATGCAGGAAAAGAAGAGGAGAAGAGAGAAAGAGGAGAAAGACAAAAAGAGAAAGAAAGAAAGCGAAGAGAAAGAGAAAGAGGAGAAAAAGACAAAAAGAGAAAGAGAGAAAAAGAAAGAGAGACTCTTAATAGAGTTCATCAATGCAAGATAGAATTTTCTAGGCTAGTGAGCGCGCAACATATAGCTGTGTATTACATCACAGGAACTGACGACCAAGTGACCCAACTTGAGAACTGATTTAGCACCACAAAAAATGTAATGAAAAGACATTCCAATGAGAAGCAGGAAATAGAAGCAAAGAGATGATCATGATGAGAAGATATTTACAAAGAACAGACAAAGCTCTTCGTCAAATACATACATCATACTTCATGGCCTGATATCCACACAACGTGTTCGTTACAGCAGTCTGAAACAAATAAAAGTATTAATGCATTGGTTCATGGGCATAAAGTGGATAAAACGTCCGTTAAGTCAGAAATACAAAAGACAACTATGGTAATGTTATAGAAAAATCAAGTAAAAAAAAAAAACCCATATCCCGTCAAAATAACCGTGTTTGTTAGACAATTGTAATAAAGATAAGCAATGTTTTGGGGAAAATATTAGAGAATCGTCAAAATGTAATACGTATACCACACATTTAGTATAAGTGAAAGTATTGAGTGTCCAATCAGACAACAGATTTTTTTTTGTTACTATGGGCAACCCATTTTTAAAGCTTCAGTAAGTCTACCGCAGAATGTACAGCTCTTTACTAGGCCACTCTGTTATTACCTTGTTGGTGATACAGCATGTGTAGGGCACACCGCAGGCGAGCGGGCCAGGGGCTGTACAAGAGTGATACTGATTCTCTTCCCAGTCCATGTATTCGCCTCCTCCACAGCATTTGAACTATGGAGAGAAACCCCCAATAGCAGATTACTAACAAACCAATGCAATATGACAATGACGAGCTCTACCATTTTAAAATGCACTTTATCACTTACACCTGGTGGTGCCCATTTTATGAGCTCAAACATACTAGACTCTATCCCGAAAAGGCCTACAGACTCACACATTTCAGACTGTCTAGAGAGTAAACCACCTTCATGATTCAGAATTCATTTTTTTCCTTTGCTGTCGGTGTCGGTGTCTACAATGTGAAACGCATCACTTTTGGCCCATCATGCTCCCTGTACTTTCCCCTAGGTCAGGCCTGGTCAACCTGTAGCTAGTTGTTGTGAAACTACGAGTCCCAGCATGCTCTAACTACACAAGTATAGCTAATCCCTGGTAAAGCATGCTGCGACTCGTAGTTTCACAACACCTGGAGAGCCATAGGTTGGCCAGCCCTGCCACAGGCCAACCCCATCCCAGTGGGATCTCCTACTGTTATTAAAGTATTGGCTGCACCAACATTCATTAGACAGAACCCTCAGGGACTTCACTAGGAAGCGGCTTTATTAGAGACGCTTTGACTTATTAGCACTATATTGGGCTATTGAGCCATTTCTGACTATCACAGATTCTATTGCCATGCAAAGAAAATAAATATCATTTTATCTAATTATATAAAATACACAAAAAAAAGTATAAATTCAAAGCAGATAATGGAGTAAAAGCAGCAAGATTGTACTTACTAGCCAATAAATAACTCAATGAATCAATAACTAAGTAACAACCACTTAAAATTGCTTTTTTTTTTTTTCTTACTTGGATTTGCATTTGAAACTTCAGTAAGAAGAGATCACAAGAAAGACAACACTACTAATGTTGTAAGGACAACTATAAGCCACTTCATATAATCAGCGTGGTATGTAGATGCCTTCCTGGTCATCGCTATTTCCTGTCGGCACTGTATCAATGCAGACAGGATTCAAATATAGAAAATAAATAGTTTTGACACAAGTACAATGGCAAAGTTCTAAAATAAAAAACCTGACGACATTTACGGTTCCCGGAACCTGCTGTACCCGTGATGAATTTTATGGTCCCCGATACATGCGGAACTCTGCTGTGCTTCCCCAGTTAGGGTTCGCAATTAGGGTTAAAGTCAGGTGGATGGAACCAGAAATAGTAACACATGCCAAATAACACACGCAGCTTGCCCACTCACCATGCATACTTGATATACATGGTGGGTGGGATCCAGAATGCAAATTGTACAGTAACATCTTTCCCAAGACCTCCGTATGATGCTGCATTCTGTATGTAGCCCTCGCACATCGGAGCACTTAAGGTAGGATCCTGAATGCCAAAGGGCCATACGTGTTAGGGGATTGCAGGGTGTATACACTCCCTTTGCAGGTATAGGATCGGGAATTAGGTACAACAGCTTTCTCTGCAGAGGTTAGCGTATGTCAATCTGTTGCAGACAGTATTAGAGATGAGAGGTGATGTTACCTAGGCCAAGTCTAAATAACAGTGTGATAGTAAAGCTGGGCAGTATCTGTGTGCAGTAAGCAAAAGTTAATTATTTTCCAAAGAGTAAAACTAATCTGCGTCCCCTGAAATTCAACATGGGTTTGCTCTGGTGTAACTTTCCACCTGTTTTACTCTTTTCCTTCTCTCTTCTTGGAAAATGTTTGTGAAGGATTACTATGAATTTTCACTCCGCTCTGTACAAACACAGAAGGCTGGATGCAAAGATCCGTTATCGGATTCACACGCACATACGTGCCACCGCTTCATTAATCACGACCCTGGCAGGCCTGGACTTCCAACACCAGTATACCCTACGTCAATATTTCTCATGAGTGGTTAGAAAGTCTAATTCGAGATACAGTGCAACAGTACCCGTATCCTGTACTACGAACGCCCTCAATAGTTGTAAGTCTGGATCGAGTGATTCGAAAAATAGATTCAGTAGAAAAATCATTACAAAGGCCCAGATCCTGGGCTATGGCCGACCAGGGAATTACGTACAGCGTGTACGTAATTCCCATCTAGAAGGTTGTGCGCATGTGCACAACCTTCTTACAACACCGTAAGTGTTGGCGCACGCAACTGACATTACGTACGTCGGCATTTACGAAAAGGGGACTTCCCCCCCATTCCGCATGTTGTATCTATACCGTGAAGGTGGAGAGAGGTGGAGAATGATGGGACGGGGTGAGGGAAGGTCGCATACGTGATCGTAAAAAAGTTAGGGTAGTAATCTAGACACGCAAGCGTCCAGATTTCCTACAGACAGCGGGGAGTGCCCCCCCCCGCTACAATGCCAGCCGTACTGACCTCGGGCGGCCGCAAAGCGCCTGTAGGTCAGGATCCGGGCCAAAAAGTCTGAAGACAAAAACAGAGTGAAGAAAAAAAAAAACCAATAAAAATGCCAAAACTGGTTTCTATAGGTTCCTAAACAGAAAAGCATGATAATGATAATAAAAATGATCAATTTAAGTACCCAAGTGCCATAAGATTTTATAGTAACAAAAAAATATTTCCAAACTTTCACCTGTTTCTGCACAAAATCCATGATATTTTTGAAGTCGAGATCGTCATAGTAAGTCTTTATTCCTCGGCGAATGTTCTGGTTTAGAAGATCCATGGTCTAGTTGGTAAAAAGAAAGTGGAGCGGTCATTGATCAGAGACGGAGGGGATTAAACATAGAAAGTGACGGCAGATAAGAGCCACACGGCCCAGGTCTGACCCTAGACCCTATTTGACCCTCAATTTAAGCCTCATACACACTACATGTTTTTAAACGATGGACGACATTATAGATCACTTTAATGGTCAATCAGCCTGAGATTTTCAGTTGTGTCTTCATGACTGAATGGCTTGATCGTTAAAATGTAACTTTTTTAAAAGATGCGATCAAATGATTTTGTGTACTTTGCAACGATCAGCGTACACACATACACAATATCGTTCAAAACACTCCTTCATCGGGTGATTTCAACGATTATCGTTAAAAAAATATGTAGTGTGTATGGACCTTACGTTTGAGATTTAGGATCTCCTTATATTTATCCCAAGCGTGTTTAACCTGTTCTACTGTGTTACCTCCAACCAACTAAGATAGGAGTAAAGTCATTTCTCTTCACATTTCCTCTGAACCTCCAACCCTCCAGTTTATACACATGTCCTATTACACCTCTTCCTTTCAATAATTGTGCCTGGTTACACCCCTTGATATATGTGAAAGCTGCTATCGTATCCCCCCTGTCCCCTCTTTGCTCCAAGCTATACATGTTTAGTGATTCTCTGTATGGTGTGTGACACAGGCCATGTACTATTTTAGTTGCTCTTCTCTGCACAGTCTCTAATGTATTTATGTCCTTCTGGAGATAAAGTCTCCGGAACCGAACACAGTATTTTAGATGAGGCCGTTACCAATGACCTATAACGTGTAATTACTACTTCTCTCTTTCTGCTACTAATTCCTCTTAATATATAACCAAGCATCTGACTTGCCATTCTCTTTGCTTTGTTACATTGCTTGGCTACCCTTATGTCACATGACATAGTGACTCCTAGATCCCTTTCCTCCTCAGTAGCCTCTAATGTAGTGCTAATAATGATAGGAGTACAGAGTAGGAGGGCGAGAATTGAACAATTACCAGCGGAAAGATAATGTTGTAACAAAGAGAACAGCAGAATCGTCCAAAATAGGATTTCATTTAATATATAAATCTAATAAATCTATGTCGCTGACCTTCATGTAACAGGTCACTAGAAAGGATTACAAGGCAACTTACCTGGTTTCTAAAAAGCAGGGCAAGGACACCGCCAGTGAGCTCCAGCAGGAGGCAGACTCCCAGTGTGTACATGAACTGCACAGATGAAACAAGAAGGTGAGAACACAGCGACAGCCCAGGTATCTGGACTGACAAGTGCAGGTAACTGGAGGATGTATAGGCCCTTACCACTTGCAGCAAGCACAGATTATCTCGCAGCGAGGCCAGGACTCCAATGAAGGATACTACAAACATGACCACTCCCAGAAGGATGAGGATGATGGCAGGAGCCAGGAAGGCGCTGTGCAGGGTCCTGTATTTCTGCCTCTCCACTTCAGCATATATGCCAATAGTCAGGACAAGAGCCCCTATCAGCTGAGGGAGGAGAGGAACAAGATATTGGAGAAGTCTGACACCTGTCTGAACTCCTGTGCATGCAATTTAATCGCTGTAAGATGCCAGCTACATAGGAGCAATAACACAATAGTGTCTCATCAAGGGCAGCCAGTTTTATTTATTGACTAAGGAATAGCATTTCTTTCTTGAAATAGAACAAATAAAAATGTGCTTATTTTTTTTGCAAATAAATAACTTTATTGCTATAAACAAGTACCTTTTTAACTTTTCTTGAATTTTTTTTAAACAAGTACTTTATCGCTTTACATCATCATGGAACCAATACAAATTTAGGGGTGGGGGGGGGAGTAAGCAAAAGTTGTACCTGGAGAATTATATACTCTACAGGCCAGATTCAGATGTCTGTACATCACCCAAATTCTGCAAGCTAAACTCTGTAAGGTGGGCAGGGAGGAGCATAGTCATTTTACAGTGTGGGCAGGGGCAAGGGGCGACTTATGAGAGGGTTATGGCAATATACCCTCCAACATGACCCATTCCATCAGGTACAAAACACACTGCTCCTCTGTTTTCAACTGTCAGTTACTATGGTAACCACCTTTGTTGAAGAGGCAGATAGATTCTCGAATATCAGTTAAATCATTTAAAGCAGACGAGTGACAGTTGTAAGCGGATTAAATTGTACCTAATGGAATGGGTCATGTTGGAGGGTCTGTAACGGCTGCCATAACCGCATGGGAGAGGAGACCGACGGGACTTCACTCCCCTCTCCTGTAATTTGTAGTTGAATGGTCAAAAAAATCCCTCTTAACTTGTGCATTTTGTTTGAAATCCCTCTCTCCCTACAGTTCTTGCTAAGGTGCACATTGGATTTGTCCTTTATTGTGGTTATGCGAGTCCCTATGTGTTTGGTGATTTTATTTCATAGTTGCTGACATTCCCAGAATTTTCAGAATGCTCTTGAAATTCGGGCACTGCTCCCAGAATCCCCAGAGAGGCGGCAAATCTCCCGTATCTGAGCATGAGGTCAGTGATTTAACGTAAATCACAGCCCGAAGCTCTGAGCGTTACTAAGGATGGACAGGGCTTGATATTATCAAGCTCCTCCTATCCTTAGTAAACCTATGAACTGCAGTTTTGATTAGGCAGGGGTGGGGTTTTGGGTGTGATTTGCATAAAGCACACCTTCAAGCCACACCCCCATATCACCCTCTCCTGTTTATCTTGAAGTCTGCAACTTTGGGAAAGTGATAAAGAGATGACTGATACTGATGTATGTAACGTAAAGAGGTTATAGATGTTATTATATCTTAATAAATTATTAACTTTTACCACTTTCAGGCTGCCGCCCTGGCAATATCCAGGGTTTTTTTTTTAACCCAGTTATTGCCGTGTCACAGATCATCCCGTCTCTGTTCACACTGCAGCTTGGACCCAGGAAATTCCCGGGTCAAACCCGTTCACACTGAACCCAGGTGGCGGCTAACCAGGTTGGACCCAGGAATAACCCTGCAAAATTCCTGGATCTAAATCAAGGGTCATTAGACCCAGGTAGATGCAGTCACATCCGTTCACACGGATACTACTTTCACCAGCCCAGCAATATTCCGGGTTATTGCCATGCCCCAGCTCTTCACATTTTTTTTCCCAATTCACACTAGGAAACATCCCAGGTTATTGAACCCAGGTCGGCCCTGTGAGTCATCAATGCAATGACTCTTGTCCCTAATCCCCCCCAATCACTCTCCTTCGACGAGGCCCTGTTAAAAACACCTTTCACACTGACTGCTACCCGGAATGGATCCAGGAATATCCCGGCATTTTAGCCATATCCAATTCCCGGGTCGAGCCAGTGGGACCCTTTCACACCGATACACCACTTTCACATCTGCGCCTCAGCAACATCCCGGATCTTACAATCCAGACACGGGCGCAGACCCTGGAATGATCCCTTTCACACTGCAGGGTTGACCAGGGAAATTCCGGGACATGGGTCTGCCCTGACAGCGTAATGGGCGGCACGTGGCTCCTGGTGAGAGATCTGTTTACTATTGCCATAACAACAATAAACCCGGGTCGCAACTTTCACACTGCACTCATACCAGGGTCAGACCTGGGAAAAACCCAATTTCCGGATCATTAGACGTGAAAATGGTATGAACCATGACCCGGATCGTCAGGGTTTGCCCCGGCAAGATCCCGGGTTTTCTGTTCAGTGTAAAAGTGGCATTAAAGACTGCACAAGGCTGCCTGATGTGTCCCTGTTTATCACATACCGGATGCAATATTCTTGTACACCAGTTCCTTCCTGGGGAAAGACATTTTAGATAAGCCTTTGTAGTAAGTAAAGTTCAAAGACAAATAATTTGGCAATCCCATTGTTACAGATGCCCCTTAAGCTGAGTGCACACTACCAGTTATTGCAGATTACACAATAAAAGACTGTTTCCACCGATAACTATATAGGGACTCCGTTATGGCAAATTACCAAAATTGGCTTATAATAGCGCGGTATATATAGACAGCGCTTACGCAATCTACGTACGGAAATGGTACGTAGATAGCGTAAATAGGCTATCACGCATGTCTAGTAGCTCAATTCTTAAAACAACATACGTAAGATGAAAACGACGTAACTGTGAATCCAGACCTTTATTCCTAATATAGCCATACTGAGGTAAGCTTGCTATACATATTTGCCAAATGTCCCTCTTTTCAAGGGGCATAATTATATCTATTAAAAAAAATTACAATAACCCTTTTTTAAAATTACCGTATTTGCTTACAGTTGTTTTGCATGCGATGGAATTTTTACCATAACTCTGGTTAGGCCCCATAATGTATCACACACACGCACGGTATCCGGTTGGAATGCAGTGTCAGGCATTCTATAGTGTCTGCACTCTAAAGCTTTATGTGAAAGAATGTCACCGAGACCCCTACATGTCCAGGCCTGAACAAAGCCCCTAGCCACAAGTTATTTGGAAAAGACGGATGTTTACCTGTGTCCTGTCCAAACACATAGCAAGATACATCTCCCGGATGGAATATTAGGATGCTCAAACTCTCATTTACACAGAATCTCTACATTCCAAGTTTTAGATCTTATAAAAGTGCGGTTTTATGTTTTGTTTTTTTTACTGTACGTCTGTATAATTTAACAGACTTCATAACTTTATATGATCCCGGAACTCTATAAAGATTTCTATTTTAAAGTTTACTACAGAAGATACATTGTTTATGATTTGTCACACATTTAGGTAGCAGCAACAAAAAATATAAACAATGTTTAACTCAGGAGACTCCCGAAATTCCGGCATTATTCCCTGTATCCCGGGAGAGCCTTCAAATCTCCTGTTGCGTTCATAAGGGTAAGAGGGGCTTCATGACGCAGTTTGCATGATCAAATCTTCCCCATCCATAGTAACAGTGAGCCGTGTTCACAGATCCGTTAGTTAAAGGTACGTAATTATAGGCACGTACGCTGCAAGGCAACGCCCATGACACGCCTCTCACACGGACGGGTTTTTGGCGACTTACGCCTCCATAGGGCGCCCTTATCTCTACGTGTGCACGTGCGTATGTAACTAACTGCGCCCTCAAATGGTCATTCAAATGCCTCCCCCCACCCACTTTCACATAACTTTGTCCATACGGATTTCAATCACGCACCTCCGCACGTATGTCCCCAAGTGCGATTCACTCGTACGTGGACTTCCGTGCGTAAATTCAATATAAAAAGCGTAAATTAATCCGATCCTAAAAAATGCTTACGGAACTCCGCGCAAAAAACGGATCTGTGAATACAGCCCAGCATGAATTAAAGTTATAACAGGCAAGGGGCAGGGCTTGAGGCATAACACTGCATCATCAAGCTCCGCCCCCTCTAGCAGAATTTCTCTCTTACCTCCGAGAGGTAAGAAATCAAAAGAAATAGAGGGGAGCGGCGGTTTCCTGGCTCAACGCTAAATTTCAGTTAGACATAAAGCACCTGATCCAGAGCTGTGCTTTCGTATCGCGCTGCGCATGTGCGGAACGGGAGTTAGCACAGAAAGGTGGGTGCACCTCTGCCCATCCGCCTGCATTCGCATCCGTGTGTTCTGAGCTAACGCAACGGGCTGTTCCACTATCTTTAAATTAAAAAGCAGCCGGTAGAGAGGTTAAACTGAAGCATCAATTTATATACATTTTTTTAAAAGCCTGTTTAAGCGGATTGACGCTTCTTTTAGTCAGGCGCTAGGTAACAGATTGTGGTCATTTTTATATAGCTTTAATTTGGATTATAAAAAAATTATAATACACATTTCAAACACGTAAACTTGTATATAAGTTGCAGAGACCACACCTTTCATATCACCACCTCGGCAATATTCGGGGATATCACCATGGTAACCCTGGAATGATCCCTTTCATACTGTAGAGTTGACCCGGGAAATTCCGGGACCAGGGTCTGCCCATACAGTATGAAGGGCGACGTGTGGCTCCGGGCGAGAGATTGGTTTACCATTGCCATACAATAGTAAACAAATCCTTCTAATCAGGTTTCTTTAGGTGAGGACCGGGTTGAAAAACCCGGGTCGTACCTTTCACAGTGAACCCCTACTCAGATCAGACCCGGGAAAAACACTTATTTTGTCCCGGGCACAGTCATAGGTCTTTAGACCTTGGAACCTTTCACATCACACCTCAACCTTGGCAGCTGGACCATGCCCCTGGTTTTTTAGGTGATGATGTGAACGGGGTATGCACCTTTTCTGTACATTCTATCCAGAGTTGTAAAGTCGTGGCTCTGAATAGGACGCGCACAAAGCGGACAGCGAATTTGCGCATCAGCTGTCTAAGAACTCTGCAAAAAAAATAAAAAATTATATAT
>WWET01000740.1:20491-32511 GCA_011038615.1 Limnodynastes dumerilii | reverse complement strand
CCATCAGTTCAGTGCAACTGGGGGATCTCCAGCTGTCCGAATGTGGGTCTTGCCCTGTTGATAGGCTGCCAGTGACATGTGATGTGTTATACAGCTGGTGCTTGTGCCTCCTCCCAGTGTGTGTGTGTCACTCACTCAATAGCCCACACCACACCACACCACACAATCCCTCTCTCTCTCTGCTGACACCTATGTTATCTGGAATATTTATGTTAACCCCTAAAAACCAGAGGTAGTTTGCATGTATTGTTTTTTTTTATTTTTTATTTCCCCCAATTATTTGTTGTTGTGGGTATTTTTAGCCTCAATTTTCTGTAAGATCCCCTACAAATAGAAACCAATACAGCAACTACATTTATTTTGGATCAGGGCTCGAAGTGAGGGTGTATGTGGGGGTATGTCATGCCACTGGTTTAATTGAAAAGCTATAAATCTCCATTCACTTCTATTATGTCTATATTTTCATACCACCACTTCTAAATGTCCATTCCGCCACTTCTAAATTTCCACTTCAACCACTGTTTTGGATTATGGTCATACACTGTTTTAATGTTTGTATTTTGAGGGGAGTGAGTTAGAAATTAGTATTACCAATTTAGGGCTAGGGGGCGCCAGTTAGCTTTTTTTTTTTTGCCCCTGGCACTACATGACACTAACATTTCTGACTAGACCTCTACCCCAGGGGTAAATGCTGGATTTGCAAAGCAAACTAGAGTGCATCCAATGCATTTCAGACTGCTATCCAGTCCCTTAAAACACATGGGATGCTGGATGCACTACTGATAAATGTATGTATCACCTACATCTTCAGCATGAGGTATGCCTGTACCTACAAAGCTGGAACAACATAGGTTGCTGCCAATACAGTCATCAAACAGGAAACCAAAATAACTAGAAAGTACTTACTTATTATCCATTGTAAATATGTGCTACAAGACTGTTTAACCGCACACAACCATAATATCAGGGCTGGATTGAGGACCATGTGGTCCTGGGGCTGAAAATGATCAAGGGCCTTCACGATATAGCATGCTTTGGAGGAGGATGGCAGTTCCTGACATTCATCTTAATACACTGCAGTGTGTGGGGCCTATTTTCATATGGAGGCATGGGACTATAGTCTCATTAGCCCCATTGTTAATCTGGCCCTGCATAATATATAAACAGAGTCAGTTGCAGACCTTAAAACACAGATTTTATTTCAACATATTAAAAGACATAAAAAAGGGGAAATATAAAGAACAATCCATCATGAAGCGTGTAACATATAGCGATATATTGTATCAAATATACAAACACATGGCATGGTAAGGTAATGTCTTCCCCCTTCAGTATCTCTAGCTCTCCCTCCCTCTCTGGCCCTAATCCACAATACCTCCACCAAAAAGACTATCCATGTGTCAGCAGAAAGTGGAATCCTTCCAGAGCACTTTGGACAGGATTCACCAACCCAACACGCGTTTCGCCTCTGCAACAGCTTTGTCAAGGGTGCTGCAGTGCCCACTCAGGTGTCGACTTAAATACCCAAAATAGCCAATCAGCGGTGCTTAGCTAATGGCACCTGGTAAAAAAATAATAATCAGAAAACAGACGTGAATATAACAATATTTAAACACACTAAAAGCATAAAACCTGCATTTCCACTAAAGTGACAATTAAAGGGCAAGAGGACTGATACCATTTGTTACAAAAAGGAAACATAAGATGCATTGGACTGGATTCACAACCCTGAATTTTTTTTACTTACTTGCCTAGTTATCCGTGTATAGCTACTAGTCATGCGTAGTAACTATTTTACGTTATCTATGTATCATTTTGTTACATAGATCGCGTACATGCGGATTTAAAGACTGCATGTACACCTGCTACATAACGAAATACTACGTAGATAGCGTAAAAAAGTTACTACGCATTAGTAGTAGCTATAAACAGATAACTAGGCACATAAGTAAAAAAAATTGTTGTTGTGAATCCAGTCCAATCTCATTGAACCATTTAGGTGCTGTACAGTCAAGTAAGAAAATCCACTTTGCTTCCTTAGACAGAAGCATCTGATTTAGATCACGCCCTCATAGCGTGGGTATAAGTTTTTCTAGAACAAAAACCTGAAGTCCTTCCTGATTAGCATTATACACTTTCCAAAAATGCTTAGCAACCGGGGTCAACACTTTACACTTGTCACGATCTGAAGCATCATTTCGTATAGACCATACATTCAAGAATACGTTGGCTGACAGGTCTAAGGGTTTTTCCAACGTATTTACAGTTACACTTGCAAATCAAACAATAAACTATACATGATATGTTGCCCATAGTTTCTGGTAATAGTTCCTTGACAGAAAAAGCTTTACGGTATGTTGACTTTCGTCCTTTTGTTTCTAGTCTTCCTTTCATTAGGGGACACAATGGATTTACACATACTGATGATGTTCATGTCCAGGGTGACACATGGTAGGTCACCCTTGACGTTGAACCTTTGTACACGTCTATCCAACAAACCCAACAACTTGATGCTGTACGTTATTTTCTAAACACAGGACCTCATGATCCGCACAATGAGTTTTTTATCCAACTTCTGGATTTTGTTCTAACTAAAAATGACTTTATTTTTGACGGACAATTTTAGCTGTGGTGGAGGGGCACAGCGATGGGTATAGCCTGTGCCCCGACATTTACAAATCTCTGCTTAGGATGGTGGGAGAGAGAATATATGTTTGCAGAGTCACACGAGGTTTATACATCACATGTACTCGTGTGGTTTCACTCCATCGATGATGTCCTACTGTTATGGCAAGGAGACTCTGTCATGTTAGGTGAATTTATAAAGTCCCTAAATCGCAATGAGTTGAATCGAAAATTAACCGTGACTAAAAGCTAGCTTCAGGATGATTTTGGTGACGTGACGATTTCTGTTTCTTTAGGCCCTCTGATCACTGATTTATTTAGCAAAAGTATGGCTACAAATAATATTCTACATAGCACCAGTGACCACCATATGAATGTCATCCATATGATCCCCAAAGGGGACTATTTAAGGTGACGTAATAACTGTTCTTCCACCTCCCGATTTAAACTTAGATCAAGTGAACTCCAGTTAAGACTTTTGAATCGAGGGTATTCAAAAAAGCTGCTCTTTTCTGCGTATTATAATGCATTAATAACTAAACGTGACAAATTAATTTATCCTAAGAGAACTAAAAAGAAAGCTCCGTGGCCTCCGTGCATGCCCACATTCCTTCATTAAATTTTGCGTGAGAGATACCCATGTGTACCCATGTGCGATTCAAAGGTCTGTGCCTACTGAATTTATGAGTGTATATTCAATGTAGATTGTGTACCAAAAGTTACTACGCATTCCTCCGTTCGCAAAAATACGCACGCATCTCGGCGTGAAAACGGTTCTCTGAATCAGGCCCACTGTAAACAATCAAAAGAAATTCAACAGATTTTGAACACGCACTTACCAGTATTGCAGTCAGATGCTCTATTAAAACCCCTTTCACACCGCCATCAAAAACCCAGGAATTGGCAAAAACCTGTGTATTTGGTGGCGGTGTGAAACGTCCACTTCCGGTAGACGACTTCGACATGGCAAAAAAGAAGGGTTATTCCCGGGTCCTACCCGGGAAGGATGGCAGTGTGAACGGTACAGGGTTGTTTTCAACCCGGATTTTTTAACATTGCCACCTGATTGGATGCAGAAACAGGCAGCATCTGATGATGTCATCATATGCTGCCGTTCCTCAGATATCAAGATGGCACATTTTGTGCGCTTGAAAGTGTCCTTTTTTTTTTTGACACTGCATTTCTTCCCGGAAAAACCCTGGTTGAAAATCCCGGGTTTTTCGGCGGTGTGAAAGGTATATCAGTGAAACATTTCATACCCATGTACCAATATGGTGGCGTCGTGCCAAAAATCTTAAAGATAATCTTGTAAACAGCAACTTTGTTTCAACCAAAAGGGGTAAACAAAAGTATATAGGTTCCTTTCCATATGGAACATGCCTATTTATGACTAAGAAGACTGATATTCATTGTTTATTGTTTGATTTTCAACTGTAAATACGTTGGTAAAACCGTTACACCTGTCAAACAACATATTCGTACGGTCTATACCAGTGTTTCTCAACCTCGGTTTCCTTAAAGAATCACAAATGATATAATGGGCAGCAACTTTGGAGCTTTTAAAATGTGACAGTTAATAATGAACACACCTGTGCTCCAGCAGGGAGACCTGGAAAACATGCACCTGAGGACTGAGGTTAAGTGTGTAAAGTGTAAAGTGTTGACCCCGGTTGCTAAGCATTTTTGGAAAGTGCATAATGCTAATCCGGCAGGTCTGCAGGTTTTTGTTCTAGAAAATCTTATACCCACGCTATGAGGGGGTGATCTAAAGCTGATGCTTCTGTGTAAGGAAGCAGTGTGAATTTTCTTACTAGACTGTACAGCACCTAAAGAGTTAAATGAGAATGCTTCTAATGTTTCCTTTTTGTAACAAATTGCAACAGTCCTCTTGTTCTTTAATTGTCGCTGGATATATGCATTTAGTGGAAATGCAGGTTTTATGTTTTTAGTGTATTTATGTACTGTTATATTCACGTCTGTTTTGTGATTGTTTTTTTTTACCAGGTGCCATTAGCTAAGCACCGCTGATTGGGTATTTAAGTCGACACCTGAGTGGGAACTGCAGCACCCTTGACAAAGCCATCGCAGAGGCGAAACGCGTGTTGGGTTGGTGAATCCTGTCCAAAGTGCTCTGGGGGATTCCACTTTCTGTTGACATATGGATAGTCTTTTTGGTGGAGTATTGGGGATTAGGGCCAGAGAGGGAGGGAGAGCTATGGACCCGGAAGGGGGAAGTGTGGCCGTGAGGTAGGGAGAGCCTCCTCTTTTAGATTAGGGCAAGACTTTACCTTACATGCCATGTGTTTGCATATTTCATACAATATACCGGTGTATTTTGCACACTTCATGATGGAGTGTTCTTTATATTTCGCCTTTTTGTCTTTTAATATGTTGAAATAAAATCTGTGTTTTAAGGTCCGCAACTGTGTCTGTTTATATATTAAGGTTGTGCGCGGTTAAACGGTCTTGTACCACATATATACAATAGATAATAAGTAGGTACTTTCTATAAACTTTCTAATTTTAACTTAAGCTACCAATCATCACCTCTCAGCTCCTAATTCTGTTTGCATATTTTAAGTGCAGTACAACAGACATTTTGTGCTGTTACTCCTAACTCTGGATCAGTTCAGTTGTGCACAGGTTCACTAGAGGTTAAAGCATTGTCTATCCGTCGTGTGGTGACATTCAAATGTCACCGCACCACAATCACCCACTTTCTGTGCTTTGCTAAGGGCAGTGGCAACAGTAAATACAATACAATACCAACAATATTGTTTGCACACTCTAAAAACGACGTCTTGTTTACACAACCCATGCATGCTACTTTATGCTGCACTGGAAGGTAGATCATAAATAAATAATAAGTAACATTAGTGGAACATTAGATGGTTAGAAACATTAAATCAGCATAAAACATATCTGCTGTGCGTGGTCAATGTGTTACATATATGTTTGTGGTTGAATATTATAAATTTTTCATACTGTGTAAATCAGGGCTTGGCAAGTACTTGTTGCCATGGTAACTTTATTATAATTATTATTTATTATTATTATTATTATTATTATTTATTTTATATTTTTTTAAAGTTTTTGTTCTGGAGCCTAATTTCTTCCAAAAATGTATCTAGCCCTGGAGCAAATGTTTTAAGACACAAATCTTGTTTTAATTGAAACTTATGGCTATTTTTTCATTTTTTCTTTCTTTAACTCAAGATTCCATGTTATACAAATTGATTTTGATGCAGTGTTTACATTTATATCCCCCTAATTCATAAGGTCATTAGCGGATTCTGTTATGCTAAACTTTGTTACGGTATAATATCAAAGTTTGACACCTCTACTGGCTTCAAGCCACTTTGCAAGGTGAGGAGAGAGGTGAAATTTGATTATTAACTTTTATAGATCGCTAAGGTATAAACATGGACCTTGGGGCTATCCCATATAGAAAGTGACGGCAGATAAGAGCCACATGGCCCATCCAGTGTGCCTAGTTGTTTATTTAAAACTATACTGACCCTATTTTACCCTCAATTTGGTTTGCGGTTTAGGATCTCCTTATATTTATCCCAAGCATGTTTACACGGTTCTAATGCATTAGCCTCAAGCAGTCCTTGAAAATGGGCCCCTTTCCTCCATCAGTAAGGTCTGGATAACCGCTGTTATCTCCTTCAGTGCACACGATGACACTGACAGCAGCCTCTATTCTGCACAGATCATAAGATCCATCCTCTGGTCAGACCTGTAGATAGAGTGTCTGCCGGCCAGCACTGATCAGGGGGGGTTTCGGATGAAGATGAAGAAGCAGTGCCCGCCAGTGTCCTGAATACCCCCGGGCCGGTAAGTCTGTTAACTCTTTTCATAATTTTTTTTACTTTAAACAATTATCACTAATTTTTTTTTTAATTAGTGATATTTAATGATGATTTTCTTAACGCTAGACGGTAAAAACAGATTTGTTTACTGTTGCCATAGCAACAGTAGACAAATCTGCACCAATCAGGAGGCAAAGTGAAAGACCCGGGTTGAAAACAATTCTGGTCCTTTCACATTGCCTCCCTTCCCAGATTGAACACGGGAAAAACCCTTCTTTTTTCCCGTGTTCAAGTCCCGGGTCTCTTGACCCGGGTCTCCCGGAAGTGGTGGTTTCACATCACCACCAAAAATCCCGGGTTTTTGCTGAAAAACCCAGGTTTTTGGTGGTGATGTGAAAGGGGTATAAGAAAGCATAAAACTTTCATACTATTGCTTCATATGCGAAAGCTATCTCACAATGGTGTTAGGCTCCCAACTGATCCTATACAGCATTATGGATGCCTTATGTACGAAACTTAAATAGTACACTGTTACTAAAAACATTGCAGGTAAGAGTCTGATATGTGAAAAGTCGGACTTGGAGAAGTCGTATTGTGGAGAGCTGTGGCTCCAAGTGAATGGATCTGCTGCTCTTCTGCAAATATTATCAATGCTTTTTGTGGTTCAGCTAAAGGAAAAAATTTTTGTTGGAGAATAATTTGTTATAGAAGAAAAGGGACGCCTTATTATCTACTAAAGGTGGAGAAAGTATGATCAGCCTAGCTAAGAGAATCTGTTGAGGTGGACTACATGTATTTAGCAGAAATCTGTATCATATTTCTGCTATATTCTTACATGTTACACTGCATAGGTTCTTGTATTACAAGACAAGGACCTGGCTTTGATGTGTCTTATGTTTCTCCTAATAGGGCTGATTTCTGGCATTAGAGAGCTATAACAAGGAATAATTATGTTGTGAAATTATGACCTATTATAGATTACTAACAGCTTTCCATGCAGACTCTTACTACTTCATTAGGGGACACATATTACTCTGCAGTAGAGCCTTTAGAAGAGCCCTTGCTTTAGTAACTCTGTTTCCTATATTTAATATAATATGTGCAGCTCACATTTAATGTTCACATTCATATTTAGATATCTCCATTGAAGTGTGCTTTCAAGTTTCATGGTTAGTGTGCTTTTGAATATAGTATTCGGGGTTGTATGCAAAGCGTTATCTTGATCGTTGTAGCTACCCAAGACCATGATGTAGAAGTTGACCGTGTATTTCCTTTTAATATTTTGTTCACGTTTACAGTCATTTGGCATTACTTATTCTAGGACACGGTGGGTGTGTAAAGGGTAAATGTGAGACACTGTAAATTTGAGTCAAGCAATTCTCTGTGAAAACCTTTATATACTGTGAAAGAATAAATAAAAAGTCAAAAGTAGATAGCTCACAATTCTGAAGATTCAAGCTTGTAGGTTTAGCTCAATGGGCCTGATCCAGAGCTACGGCCGCCGCCGCTAGTACGGCGTCCGTAACTCTAATGCGCATGCGCCGGGCAGATGTTGCCCGGCGTCGCTATGGAAACGCCCGATCGTTGATCGGGCGTCCATAGTAGCGCCGTAGGGACGCTGGAGGGGACGTCCTCCAGCGTCCCTACGCTCACGTTACTGCTGGTGGGTAGCCTTCAGCCGGCGTAAGGAAGGGGCCATACGCCCGCACAGGGGGGAGTGCCAGGCGGGAGTCAGCGATGTAACGCTGAGCGTTAGCACGCTCAGCGCTACATCGTAGCTCTGGATCAGGCCCTAGGAGTGTAAACCCCATACCAGGAGGGACTATAGGGTGACCTTTGAGTCGTCTATGTGTACAGACTCTGCAATAGGTAACAGACCATCAACAAAATTCCAAAAGGAAGGAAAGTCCTCTCCATCGTTTATCATCTTGGGTTACAGATTAGTGCTTTTGAAGTAGTTATTAGACTCCAAATAATAAAAGACAAGAAGACAGAAGAAAATAATCTATTTAACGTCACCAGTGTCATTTACGAGGGACAGCTGTCACATCGTTCCTGCTTGGAAAGTCAGAACAAATTAACGCTCACCTCTCTGATACACCCAGCTCACACCCTCCTCATAAACACCACATGTATTTCTACTGCCTCACACCAATGTATATTTCTTGGCAGAGTTTCACCGTGTTTGGCAGGTCTACGATATGAATCATTTTACTAAGTCAGTATTACTCCAAAAGTCTATCCGGACTCCTGGCTAAACCTGTGCATAAATTTCATCCTGTACGCTTATCGTGAGAACGTCACTGACTCATAGCACCCAGACCTCTGCTACTGCTGATCCCCACCACCTCCAGACGTTCATACAGACCTCGCTCATAAGGATTTCCACCAAGTGACCCCCTATTATAAGATTTCTGCACTGCCCCTACGTAAACTGGGGACAGTGGGAGTCTGATTAGTAAATGAGCCCTGACTATACTATATGCATGCCTCCGGCCACTGACAGAGCTAAAGCGCTCGCCCGCCTTCAGAGAAAAAAACGGCAGCGGGATATGTGCGTACGCAAAAAGCAGTAAATCACACCTAGATCGGTCCTATTTAAGAAAGTTGCCGGTAGCAACCAATTGGAATTTAGCTATCCTGTTACACAGTGTAATAGTAGAATAATCTGGTTGCTAGGGGCAACATCTCCACTTTTCCTTTTTGCATGAATGGACCGGATCCTAAGCCCCAACTGTGCTGTATTCACAGGAGACCACTCATACTGATTGCACCGAGATCTGAGAGCTCAGCCCTGCCTTAATATCTCTGTTTCCTCACCACTTATAATGATCAATGGGATTTGCATTTCCAGACCGTTTGCATGCGCAAATTCTCCTAAGTGAATGTTTTCAGATGCAGTAACACATAAAGTGTCCATTTTTCATGCCAAGCACCATTTATATAAATAGATAAATAAATAGAGGTATAATACATGAATAATTAATAAACCGTATAATTTATCCCCATATCGGAAACATAGTAGTTTGTGATATAGCTCAACACAACTTCCAAGAGAGTTTCACAAAACGTTGTTTCCTCCTGCCCTTATTACCCCATACATGAATACACAACAGCTGTGCTCTATTATACCTGTGTTTATAGGGGTGTGGGTCGTCACTGAGAACGTCCCTTTTTTTCAAAGAGGCAAAGCAATTGACCCCTGGAGTGCCGAAGACTGAGCTCCGAATGGTAAATGTAAATTTTACCCCAACCCTTTCCCTAATCCTTACCCTAACCCTCCCCTTCCATGACCCTAACTCTCCCCTTCCATGACCCTAACCCTCCCCTTCCATGACCCTAACTCTCGCCTTACATGACCCTAACCCTCCCCTTCCATGTTGACTCTAACCCTCCCCTTCATGTCAATGTCATTTAAAATCTGATTGGTTGCTATGGGCAACATCTCCATTTTGTGAAGTTTAGTAAATATGGCTCCAAATATGTTTGAATATATCTATCAGCTGCTCTCATGTAGTGGCCTATGTTCTAAAGATTTTTTTTCCACCATTCTTGTGTAGAGGTAACATTGCATAATAACACATTACACCACAGTACTGTTATTGTCATCTAACATTCATCATCTTTATTCATAATTTATATTAAAAAGAGGATGCGCTTTAAATGTACATCCAAAATGTATTATTATTATTTATTTTTATTTTTTTGTTTTGCTGGTGTCTTTTTGGGGCCCCATCACACACTAGTGGTGTTATTGCTGGATTTTTATATATTTTATATATGTTTATATATTTTTATGTGTATTAATTTGTGCATCTAGTTAACTAATACATTTTGGATGTACGTTTAAAGCACATCCTCTTTTTTTAATATATATTTTTCTATAGGAGGTGGTTACTCCGTAGATTGCTGCTAAAATGTATTTCAGAAATTAGGTTCCTATTGTTAATTATATTGGGAGTAGATATTACTGTGTTTACTTCTTGTCTGGCGCTGATAATTCTAACCTTGTTTATTCAAGTCTAGTATTTTTGTTTATTCATAATTCACAGAGTAAGAAGCATCGCTCTTACTATTGCTCACCAATTGCTGTATATTTCTAAGCTGACTAATAAACTTTAAATATATGGAAGCTTAATACAGTGACTGACATGTTTTCAAGAAATGTTGAGAATGTGTTTGGTGCAATCCTACAAGGGTGAGACCTGTGATGTCACAGCAGCTCGTATGACTGCCTTTTATCTGGCTTTGACATATTTTTACAATGTAATCAGTACTGCCCAAGTATTATATTGCAGACCCTTCAACATGATCCATTCCATTAGGTACACAACACTCCATTTCTGGGCTTCCAACTGTCACTGTTACCTGAATTTAATGAATTAACCAGTGTTTGAAACACATTTTACGCTTTAATAAAGGTGGTTACCATAGTAACAGACAGTTGGAAGCTCAGGAGCAGAGCATTGTGTACCCAATGAAATGGGTCATGTTGGAGAGTTTGATATTGGCCCTACATTGACTGATCATCTGTTTAAGCAGCAGGACTTAATTGATTATTGCAGGGTGTATGTACAGGCATAATTTGCCCAAACACAGGGAAAGGGCAAACAATGGCCCTGGTTGGATGAGAGTGTAAATCGAGTCTGTTTATTTACCCAATCACCCTATTATGGGTTGGATTTAGACTTGTGAATGTCACCTGACTTCCACAAACAGCTCTGTGATTTTCTGGCCATGTGCATGTTATACAACGGATCTTCAGGTGTACACACCTTAGATCTGTATTCCCAGGGTTGCCGACTCTCCCAGAATATCCAAAAATTCGGCCAGTTCTCCTGGTATCCCGTGACAGCCTGTAAATTTCCCGCAGAGGACTTGAGGCTGTGGTTTCATTGAAAAAAAAACACCAGTATATATCCAGTTTAATTGCTATTTATAGATTATATACAATCTTTTTCTGCCTCCCCTAAGGAATGGACACACTAAGGGGGACACGGGGTCATATGAATGAAACAGTTAGGACTCATGGGTGCAGGGACGGAATATGACAGGCTTGGGACCACTAGCAAGGAGGCGGGGCCTGCGCTTGGATAGGAAGGGCTGGGCGGAGCCATGCGATATTGGAGGTGGGTCTATGCGGGCATGAAAGCAGTTGTGCTGCTCGCAATGTATTTTTAAACAGTAGAGCAGAGCGCTGGTCAATCAATCATTAATTCAATAAAAATAGATATTAAAAAACCTATAATAGGTCAATATTTCCTAATACAAGGTCTTATTCATATGACAAACAATATATTCCCAAGGGTTTCAATACCCTAGATAATAGATGGTATTCTTATGTTTGATATACAGGTACACAAAAAAGGTGACGTAACCTATGATTAGTTGATACCCCAAAATAAAAAAAATTACTATTGCTATTACTAAACTGCATTAGCTGATGCCATTGGATACACAATTGGAGACTACAGGCCAGATTTACTAAGCTGTAGGTTTAGAAAAGTGGAGATGTTGCCTATAGCAACCAATCAGATTCTAGCTCTCACTTTCCTATTACATACTAGAGAATGTCAGCTA
>WWET01000739.1:544772-555160 GCA_011038615.1 Limnodynastes dumerilii | reverse complement strand
CAGAACACTACGGGTGTATAAAGTCTATGGGCCAGATTTACTACGCTTTGGGTTTGGAAAAGCGGAGATGTTGCCTAAAGCAACAAATCAGATTCTAGCTCTCACTTTCATTTTACATACTAGAGGATGTCAGCTAAAATCTGATTGGTTGCTATGGGCAACACCTCCACTTTTCCAAACCCGCAGCTTAGTAAATCTGGCCCCATGTGTTTGTTTGTTACCTACATATTTTATCATTCTCTGCTTCTCTGCAGCTTCTTGTTCATGTCAGGTCACACAGCAGCACAGTGCATATAATACAGAGATCTAGATGCCCAGAATATTGGAGGTCAGCCCCACAGGGCTCTGCAATAGGAATCCACAGCTGAGCTGAGCTGGAGGTCAAATGCCAGCTTGGCTTTTTCAAATATCTGTCCAATATTTCCCTTACACTGCAGGATCATAAGTGTAAATGTCAGTGCACAAACGCCTGCCGCCCAGAGGGACCCCGAACCTTGAAAGTATGGAAATGCCATGCAAATTGTATGTCTGAGTCTCCCGCGCCTTCAAATGCTGAAATTAACTTCTCCACAGGCTGCCATGGGGAAAATGAGAGTCAAGTTGGCAGGAAAACAGTTTCATAACTTACTTGACCTAAGATACTTTTAGCGCCACAAGGCCCTATCGACACAGAGCAAAGAACAGCAGGTACAAATAAGCGCATTAAGGTAACAAGCAGGAAACTGGAATACACACATTTGGCAAAAATAAAAACAACAATGACCAGCGACCTGATCAGAGAGAGGCAGGCCTATAAAGATTCTGCTCAGGTGCCGGTAATGAAGATGACTTAAAACTCTGAAAGCATTGTGCTTTGAAATAATTGTAAAGAGCATTTCAACTCTGTCTCCATAGAGAAATAATGGCAGGAAAGGAGGAGAAATCTGTGGTATATACTCTATTACCTACTACTGTTGTTGTAATGGAACTACTTCCTGGGGCATGGAGGCCTGGTTTTCACTGTTGCCCCTAGTGGTGGGGACAGACTTAGCTGCAGACACTTAGCAGGTCACCACTTCAGGAGATAGCCGCAGGTGTAGCTAGGCATCAATAACCAGTTATGAAGTAAGCAACCAAAAAGTACTTTATTAGTGCACAAATGATGCCACACATGTTAATGGAGAATTGTTACCAACACAAAAAACAACAGTGACATAAACAGGGAATGATATCGGACAAACAGCTACCTACAAACACTAGATAGTACAGATACAAACAGTAATCTGAAGAAACGCAATGCACAAAGCAGGGATGACAGAAAACACAGATGCAGTAGTCAAGATTAGGGCTCAGAACAAAAACCAGGTAAATGGAAAACAAAAAAATACAAATAAACATAAATACCTACAAAACCAGTCAAGAAGGTAATCAGGCATAGAGTTGCTTGTCTGATTGTCTGTAGTATTTTAGAAATATAGACAGCTGAAAGCTGATTTTTGGCTGCCTGTATTTTTAATGTCGTTCGGCATGCTAACCCATTCATTCATCGAAAATTGTTGCCACAGACCAGCAGCGGGCCAGAGGTACTTGTGTCAGGGAGTTTTAGGGTCAGGCTGCGGGAGGGGAGTCTTAGGGTCAGGCTATGGGAAGAGGAGTCTTCGGGTCAGACTACGGGAACGAGAACATTCGGGTCTGGCTGTGGGGAGATGAGGGTTAGGGTTATGTAAGGGGAGAGTTAGGATTAGAGTAATGTAGGAAAATATACTTACCATACGCAGAACCGTCTTCATCCTGGGAATCATCGATTGCTTCTCGTCACTGAGGCAGAAGCAATGATTTCCCAGGCACTTTGCTGTACCTGGGTAGAAAACAGCCTTTTTGATAAAGAGCTGTACATGCCGGCAACCTACATCTGGGTAATCGATACACAGAGCAAAGAATAATGAGTACATATAAGCAGATTGAGGTAACAAGCAGGAGACTGGAATATTCTCATGTAGCAGGAAAACAATGACCAGCAACCTGATCAATGAAAGGGAGATCTACAATCTTGCTGCTTAGGTACTGGTTATTAATCAGGAAGGTGATAGTCCAAACACCAGCCCCAAGGGCAGATCAGTATCACATGTCCAAATATCTGGGAGGCACATACAAAATGTCCCCTAGGGGCAGATAGGAACACTACAAGTTCAAATAATATAATAACTGTAAATAAGCAGAGTTAGTTTCTTAGGGGGTGATTCAGAGATGCGATTGCGAAAAAATCGCAAATATACGCACCTTAGTTAAGATCTTACCCACTGCATAAACAGTCATTCCCCTTGCAATCAGCGGCGAATCTTAAAGTTAGACCACCAAACTTACCATTCAAACTTACGCTCTTAGCGAATTTACGCACCTAACCTCTACGTAGACGGCGTTGCACTATTACTACGCATGCACAGTTATGCGAATTTTCTAAGATCCTAAATATACGCTCCTAAGTTGCGTGAAAATCGTATCTCTGAATCAGCCCCTTAATGTTTTGTACTTTTTGTTAAGAATATAGGCCATGTAAATAGACCCCAATATGTGTTGAGTGTGTATCCATAGGTGAAGCCATGACACTTGGTAGGTAAGCTTACCTACATACAGCTATAGCAGAAGCCTCCTATTTATGTGTGTTCTGGCACAGAAGATAGCTAACAAAAAAAACAGTAAAAATATTAAAGAAAACAGCATTTTTTCCTGGCATTTAGAATGCACTGATTTCCCCGGTGCTAGACTCAGTTTCTCCAAACCCTTTGTTTTCAATTGTTCTGCCAGTAATCAAGGAAGGGTCTAGGGGCCAGATTTACTAAGCTGCGGTAAAGGAAAAGTGGAGATGTTGCTAACAGCAACCAATCAGATTCTAGCTGACATTTTTTAGTATGTAACAGGAACATAAGAGCAACATCTTCACTTTTCCTTTCCCACAGCTTAGTAAATATGGCTCTAGCTCTTTACTGTCCAAAAAGATCACCAACCAATGGTACTATCAGGGCCCTCTCTGCCTTTCTCCCTCTGTTATGTGTATAGCATTTGTAGAATAGTAACCACTTTGTACATTTGCAGAGAAAGTGGCTGTACTGCACATGTGCAGACCGGCCCCAACCCCCAGAGATTCAAAACTAGAGAATCATAACTAAAAGTACTTGCTCCTTAATGACTGTAGTCTGCTAGGAAGTAAAACAATGAAGAGATGATGATATGATCAGTATGTATGTAACTCCACATAGGAGTAGGGGTGTGCAATAGGGGCGGCCGCCCAGGACACCAGGCTTAAGGGGGGCACCACTAAGTTAATAGTCAATGTTAAATTGGTTTGGAATTCAGTATCGGGGGCACCATTTTTGCTTTTTGCCCCTGGCGCTAAAATAGCTTGTTACGGCTCTGCATAGGAGTGTTCATTTTAAGCAGGGTTGCCAACTTTCTATCTCTTCCCTCCGGGAGATCATGGAAGGAAGAAAGTGATGCCACTATGGGGATGGGGCTTACTGACACAATTTATGCAAATTGCATCCAGAGATCCGCCCTCTGATCCATACCCTCCAACATGACCCATTCCATTAGGTACAAAATAATCTGCTCCTCAGTTTCCAACTGCCAGTTACTATGGTAAACACCTTTGTTGAAGAAACAAATAGTTTTTTAAATATCAGTTAATTCATTTAAACCAGGTGAGTGACAGTTGAGAGCTCAGAATGAGATTAAATTGTACCTAATGGAATGGGTCATGTTGGAGGGTCTGCTGATCATTAATACTACTTTTCATAGTGTTACATCATCAAGCCCCATCCAATCGCTAGTAACACTAGGGATTAGAGTATTGACAGGCACGGGGCGGAACTTGAGGCCGTTATTTGCATAAACTCACAACCTTAAGCTCACTTTGGGAGAAATGCAGAATTTCGGCAACCCTAATTTTAATGCGTAGCCTCCGTTCCTTCTACAAAATACAGGAACCTAGGAAACAGCCTTAGAAAAGATTATTTTTTGCGTACATGAAATGCTTATTTTAGCCTTGAGCTGAGCACAAGCATAAAGCTCACATCTCTCGGGGAATGTTATACCCAGCACTGGCAACCAGAGCAGATGGTCAGCTCCACTCAGCCATGTTGTCAGTGACAGAACTGTGGAGGCCTATGGGGATGGACATGCAAATTTTCAAACTGTCAAGAGAGGGCGCTGTGGGGAAATCCGCCTTCACATCAAAGTATTCTGACTGCCACAATAATGCAATATGGGAACATAACTCTCTAATGAAGTATTCATATGACTGTGACCGCTACTCAATAGCAACTTGATCTGAGTCTTCTTCAAGGTTTTTATCAACCTATAAGGCCTCTGGATAGAATATTACAGAGGAGGTCTGGCAGTACCTGTAGTATCCCGATTGAATGAGCAGCCCATAGGACTGCTGATCTGCATGTAACACTTAAACCCAGCCCCTACTAGTAAACTTGAATGTTTAGGCTGGTGGAGGGCAGGAACCGTCCTGTCGGACAGATTTCCAGGCGCATGAACTAAATTCTGTATGCATGGAGATCAGTTGTGTAAAATCTGACGCATTGATTAAAGCAAGTGTGAATCCGTCCCAGAGTATCGGCTCCAGACCACTGCCAATGCTGTTGTTCCGAGCTCTGAACGCAGCAGTGGTGAAGTTACAGAGCTGCTCTGCCATCACTTCCTTCGCACATCCTACCAGCAGGACGGTCCCTAAAAATCTCAATAAGACCTCCTTGAAAAATAGGGACAGTGCGGAAATTAGGATTGCTCGTTAGGGCTCAATCAATCCCTTAGTTTAAATATATCCACCCTAACATCAAGCATACCTCACGTACACTTACTGACCCATTGCAGGAAAGCATTTAATTATAAACTGCAGGATCTGTCAGATACAGTTCATTAATCAAAACGCGTGGGTTGGCTTTCACTAAATAGAGTGTGGGTCCCCGCTAAGAATGGCCCTATTTTGATAGATCTGTTCTCTCCCAGCCAGTTGCAAACTAATTTGGATATTGATTGCTTATGCCTCAATGAGGCATAGTAATCAATCAATGGAGCACCGAACACGGTGTTCCGATAGGTAAGTCTAAAAAGTAACCCCAACCCTTCCCATAAATCTGACCCTAAACCTCTCCTTCCATTACCCTAACCCTCCCTTTCCTGCAGCTTGACCCTAAGCCTCCCTTCTCCTTAGTCTGACCCTAATCTCTTCTCTATAGCCTAACTCTAAGACGTCCCTCCCTTCCTAAGAGCCTAGCTCTAACCCCCCGCCCTAACACTTAAGGTCCCTAGAGAGGATACTCACCTCTCTGAAGCTGTCAGCGGCGGCTGCAGCGGGTCCGGGGAAAATGAATGGGTGGGTATGGCTGCTTTTCAAAATAGAGACAGCCGAAAAGGAACTATTTCTAAAGGCAGTCCATTGGAGCGGGGACTCCCACCGAAACAGCCTGTCAGCAGATATAGCATTTAATCGGTGGCACTATATTATGGAATCCAGCCAAGGCTTTAAAAGGTCCTGGCATGGTTATTGCTTTGGCAAGAAGGGCACCACACTATCATTTTTTTGGCAATGGCACCATTCCGGACTGGTAAACTCTAGTGCAAGCAAGGGTAAAATCAGAGCATTCCATGCCATCGTTCAACCCAATAATGCCACCACCAACCAGAACCAGTATTGGTTCATTTTTGTCAGGCCAATAAGTTTTTGTTTTAAATAACTAAAATTACACTTTGAATTAAAAAAAGGCACACCTAAGACCAAGGAGGGGCACGAGGTAATCACGGCAGAGCAGCCTCTCTGAGCCCTACCCAAAATTGCTAGGGGACCCTGGGACGCCTCACGGAGGAAGTATTGATCAGCATTGATGACAGCAACTGTCTGGCTCCATGTGTAAAGTCAGTCCTGACCTTTATTAGCACACGGTGGGGAGCGAAGAACTTGGAATCATACAGCTTGTAAGTAAAAAGCATTAATAATTTTCAAAAATAAAATGGTGCAATTTTTCTGCTTAATGGATTCTTTGTCACAATATCTATGAAAGCTGATTGCTGGCCGAAAACTAATGTCCAGCATCCATCAACCCTATAGGCTGGATCCAGACTTAAAAACGTGCTTGAAATTAGTTACTCTTGGGCTAAACCATGTTGATTGAAGGGAAGTCATATTTTATCTGTTGCAAACAGTATTAGAGTTGAGAGGTGATGTTTCCTATCCCAAGTCTAAATAACAGTGTGATAGTAACGCTGGTCAGTATCTGTGTGCAGTAAACAACTCAAAGATATATAACTGCATGCAAAGAATACAATTACCTTGACTCCCCCTGCAATCAACATGGTTTAGCCCAGGAGTAACTAATTTCAAGCACTTACGGGATCCAGTCTGGATCCAGCCCATTAATGTTCCCTGTTAACTCCTATTTATGGAAACCAATATTTTTCCAGCATTTCTAATTTACTTGAATAATACTCTGGACCTCATTTAAAGCTGTAGGAAATGATGATAAATAATGATAAAAACGTTTAAAAACACAAACACCCTGTGCGAGGAGATGTCCTCATTAGTAGTTACACCAAGGGCCAGATTTACAAAGCTGCGGGTGTGGAGATGTTGCCTATAACAACCAATCAGATTCTAGCTCTCACTTTCCTATTACTTCCTAGAGAATGTCAGCTAGAATCTGATTGGTTGCTATGGGCAACATCTCCACTTTCCAAACCCGCAGCTTAGTAAATCTGGCCTCAGGAGAGGAGTGGATCGGATGCAATCAGCATGAATTGTGTGCACCATATATGCATTAGAAAACGTGGGGCGGACTGCATGCGATCCAAGAGAACACACAACTGCCACACAAATACAGCACGCAACAGCTAAGGGCATTGCAGACACGTGCCCAAATACATTGTACAGTGTAATGGTGACCACAAATGGAGGTTCTGATTAACGCGGGCGCCTCTGCCAGACTGTCAGTCTCTAAAAATATAGACATTTATTGTAATAATAAATGTATTTTCTTATTATTGTGAGTAAAAATATATGAGCATAATACATTGGCACGACATACCTGTACATTGACTACGTCCCCCCCCTAGCTCCTCCCCTCTGATCGCAGGCCATCGCTGCTCGAGTTGTGCTCTGATCACAATCTCCCGTGACTGCGCCCTCTTCAGTCCTGAGCATGTCATATGGTGTTAGAGATACAAATAATCGCACATTAATAACGTGAACTTGTGACCATGGCCTATTACTTATAGAGGATAAAGGTGTGTATACCATAGCACACAACACAGCTGTTGGCAAAAACTCGGAGACCCTGTTCCATTATACTGTGATGGAGATGGGTTGATCCTGGTGACATGGTTTGAGTCTTGTCCCACCCGTATTGTGAAAGGTAGAAGTTCTTGTGAGTCACATGTTTATCTCAGGATTCTGGAACGTCACTGGTTAATTACTCAGAACAAGTCGACTGTAAGTTGCTTCATTACTGGGAGACCGTAACTCAGGGTTACTAACTTTTTACAGCTTCCCTCCAGGAGAACCCATAGATTTCTGCAAGGGGCGGGGCTTAACTATGTGATTTATGCAAATCATGTCATTAAACCACACCCCTGACCATCACTCCTGTAATCTCTAGTGTTCCAGGGGATGGGGCGGGGCTTGATGACATCAACAAGCCCAGCTCTTCACTAGTAACGCTAGGGATTACAATAGTTATTGATTGCTGGTGGGGCTTGCAGGAGCTTTGCCAACTCTCCCGGGATACCTGGAGAACTGTCCATAATTCGGGAGTCTCCAGGATATTCCGGGAGAGTCGGCAACCCTTCTGTAACTTCACAGATGAGATAAGAAAAACAGGCTCTTTACCCAGCGCTCATAAACTTCAGCTGCTACAACTTAAAACGAGTGCTCCACAGGTAACTCCCAAGTACTTTTGAATAATGTTGCAAGTCACAAGCAGCGCTGTAATGATTCCTTGCCAACTGGAAAACAGCAGATACCAGTTCATGTGTTCAGCGGGAGAGCAGGCAAAAAACCAAGATCTATGTTAATGACAATGAAACAGACCATGAGACAGTAGAAAGGCCATAATGTGGTCTTATAGGTCTGTTCCAGCATGGCCCGAGACCAGACAGCATGGGCAGAACCACATAGCGATCCGTCTCTATGTGAGCCGGTCATGGCCACCATCAGAGGAAAACTGCTGGGACTTCTGTCCCAGGCCTGGACAGAGAGAAGATCCCACCGGTACACACACATATATACACATATATATACACACATATATACACACACACACACACATATATACACACACACATATATACACATATATATACACACACATATATACACACACACCGCTGGCATCTAATAAAAAATACATAAATGCTGCTTACCTGCTTCCATCTCCTGTCAGACGATCTCACACTGAGCCCTGCGCTCTTCTCTAAGAAACGCAGGGCTCAGGCTTACAGTGCGGGAGGTGGAGGTGCGGCACTGGCATGACGTCATGACGTCATGCAGTGCATTACTGGGTACTGAGGCCAAAGCCAGTAATAGCTGTATTACTGGCTTGGGCCCGTTAACGGAGGCAATTACAGCAGATTTCGGGCCCGAAATCTGGTGTAGCTGCCTCCGTTAACGGGCCCAGACAATGGAAGTGCCAGCGTGGCACTATTGGTGAGTGGTGGGGGGGGCTGTGCTGGGCCCCCCTAGCTCAGGGGCCAGGTCGCAAGTGCGACCGCTGCGACCCCTGTAGCTACGCCACTGCATAGATTTCTGCAAGGGGCGGGGCTTAACAATGTGATTTATGCAAATCATGTCATTAAGCCCCACCCCTGACCATCACTCCTGTAATCTCTAGTGTTCCAGGGGATGGGCGGGCCTTGATGACATCAACAAGCCCTGCACTTCGTTAGGGATTACAATAGTTATTGATTGCTGGTGGGGCTTGCAGGAGCTTTGCCAGCTCTCCCGGGATACCTGGAGAACTGTCCATGTTTCGGGAGTCTCCCGGATACTACGGGAGAGTCGGCAACCCTTCTGTAACTTCACAGATGAGATAAGAAAAACAGGCTCTTTACCCAGCGCTCATAGACTGCAGCTGCCACAACTTAAAACGAGTGCTCCACAGGTAACTCCCAAGTACTTTTGAATACTGTTGCAAGTCACAAGCAGCGCTGTAATGATTCCTTGCCAACTGGAAAACAGCAGATACCAGTCCATGTGTTCAGCGGGAGAGCAGGCAAAAAACCAAGATCTATGTTAATGACAATGAAACAGACCATGAGACAGTAGAAAGGCCATAATGTGGTCTTATAGGTCTGTTCCAGCATGGCCCGAGACCAGACAGCATGGGCAGAACCGCATAGCGATCCGTCTCTATGTGAGCCGGTCATGGCCACCATCAGAGGAAAACTGCTGGGACTTCTGTCCCAGGCCTGGACAGAGAGAAGATCCCACCGGTACTCACCTTAGCTCTCCAGCGCAGGTATCGCCTGTATCCTACTGTAGCTCTACCAGGCCTTCCCTAGATACAGGCCTGCTCATAACTCTATAACTCCACAGCGCTCAACCTATATGTGATGCCAAGGGTGACATCACATGGGGTGAAGTGATGGCTTGCTTGGTTACCGGCCTCCCAATTTCTGGTGGCAACCCTGGGACCAATTATTCATCTCATTGCTCACCTTATTATGTTGCACATCTATTGGTCTACTGGTGATATCAAGTTCTCTTTAAGCTAGATTAATATATTTGGACTGTATTCAGTGGCACACCCAGGGGGGTTTCTGATTGCCCAGAAACCCCTGACCCCCACCCCACCCCCCAGATTGGATTAATATATTTGGACTGTATTCAGTGGCACACCCAGGGGGGTTTCTGATTGCCCAGAAACCCCCGACCCCCACCCCACCCCCCAGATTGAAAAATGAAAAAAAAAAATATTGAAAAATTTGCAAAAAAAGGCAAAAAAGAAAGAAAAAAAGGGTTCGTGGCTTAGTAGCCATGTGATCCGGACTGACATGGAGGAAGATGGTCCTGGCCTGTGCTGCAATTGGAAAGCAGGTGGGAATGGTGGTGAATGGGTCACTACAAATACAACAGTGTTTATGCACTTACACAGGCTCTGTACATTGTGTACTGTGCTCTACTAATGCATTGTATACTACTATTACCATTACATCTGTACATTGTGTAATGTGCTCTACTAATGCATTGTATGCTGCTGTTACTATTACATCTGTTCCTTCAATATAAAACTACTATGTTACTGTGTGAAAGAAGTAACTTATAAATCACCTATAAAAAATATCAGAACAGGACTTGTTGCAGCCAATAACCAAAGCAATTCCTTAATGTAGAATTTTTATTATTTTCAAAT
>WWET01000739.1:476981-495820 GCA_011038615.1 Limnodynastes dumerilii | reverse complement strand
GGTATATGTATGGGTAGACCGCTGGAATATAAGTAAATAACGTCTTAAAATAATTTAAATAAAAAAATTTTTTTTTAAATTAAAAAACAATTAAAAAAACAATAGAAATTAAAGAACACAACAAAATAGCTTAACATACTTACCGGACCGAAGACGCGTCTGCCCGCAGGTGCCGGTCCCGACATGGAGAGCCTGCACATGCGCAGTGCTTCTCATGCTGGGACTTCATTTTTTTACAAAGTCCCAGCAGAGAGCCACTGCGCATGTGCGGGCTTTCCAGACGCACGAAGAAAGCCCGCGATGACAGAGGAAAGTTCAGATGTCATCGCGGGACAGCCAGCAGAGGGTGAGTATTAGTAAATAGCCTGAACGTAGCTCAGAAGTTCGCGGAGAGCGAATTCGAACTTGCCTGAGCTACGTTCAGGCATTCTTAGTAAATAGAGCCCATAGTTAGACAGGAAAACTGTATAACTGTTAGACATTTTCTGTTGCTGCGTGATTGTGGCTTTAGAGAGCCTGAGTGAGTGGTTTGGGCGCCATTTGATAGAGACAGTGGGCGCGGGAAGGGCGCCATTTTGTAGAGTCTGTTACATGTGTAATCCCCATTTTGAACTCCATCTCGTGTATGTTTATTACTGTTGCATTGTGCTTTTTGTATTGCCAACCCTTCTACTTATGTCCAGTCCACCAACCCATTAACCCTTGTCATTTCCATTTTCCTGCTGTCCGTAATAAATACCCTGTTTCCATTTCCCCTACTCACGGTGTGGTCCCAGTTATTCGCTATTAGTGTGGTGGGGTATAAGGGGTTTCCCGAGTCAGCGCTGGTGGAAACAGAAAGCGTCCGCACCCCATACGCATGGTTCAGAAGACTCGGGTGGAGGCACTGAAGCTAAAATCGTTCATATCACACCACCCCTGACACTACCCAAGGGAAGGGGTGCTACATTAGTGAAGCACCTTTCATAGTGGAATGTGGAGCCGTAGTCCTGATGATTAGGTGAAATAAAACTGTTTATTAGACATATACTGAGTACTGACTACGTTTTGGAAACAACATTACCTGAAGGGAGAGTGAGCAGTCACAGTGTTCTGTCCAGTCAAAGGGACAGAAAATTAATACCCAGGAAAATATCAGGTTTGGCTTTCAGAACATGTAATTTTTAACACACATTTCTGTTGAGCAGAAATAGAATGATGGGATTTGCCATATTTATCCCTTACACTGAAATGAAGGATTCATGATTCTGATCTACCGTAGCAAACACAGTGACACGGCACATGGTATAGTGAGCCCTCGGAAGAAAGAGATAGACGCTGTTTTGGGGGTGGGGCTTTATGATACGATTTATGAAAATCCTATCCCGACGTCCCGCCCCTGCCCATCAATCATAGTATTACTAGAGATGGAGGCGGGGCTTGATGACACAAACTACATCATCAAGTCCCTCCCAGTCCCTAGTAACACTAGGAGGATTAGTGTTGATAGGCAGGGGGGTGGGACTTGGTTTGCATTAAATCATGGAATTAAGGTCATTGCCGGAGATTTCCCCCAGGATTTCGGGAGTCCCCTGGATCGTCCCTGCTCTGTATCACATGATATCTCATGGTTGCCTTCTGGGAATCTGGGAAACACCTGAATATCGGGCATACGAGCCAGCAAATTTCCCACAGTCCCATTCCCTGCAGCGTTAGTAAGGGTACAAAGGGCTTGAGGATGCAATTTGCGTTATCAGGTCCGCCCTATCCCTAGTAACAGCGTGCATTGACTCTTTAACAGGGGGGGTGGGTCTTCATGGAACAATTTGCATAAAATAGAATAATCAAACCCCACACCCATCCCATACTGTATTTTGATTTATTTTGTACGGCTCTGCGGACACCTTGTGGCACCTTATAAATAAACGATAATAATAATAATAATAATAATAATAATACGAGAGCTTCTCCCCCCTCCCCCCTAAGATCTCCTGGAGGGAAGAAATCAGAAGTCAGCAGCCCTGTGATATCTGATCACTGTGGGTGGATGCGGATCAGCACTACAGAGTCACTTTTCTAAAAGGGCCGTTTTCTTCCAGATAGTTCCGAACTGACTGGCAGAGGAGAAGCAATTGATCGACGGAAGAAAGAATGAATGGTAAGCATGAATGTAACCCCAAACCTTACCCTTACTCTAACACCAACCCTCCCCTTCCATTACCCAAACCTTAAATCTCCTTTCCCCACAGCTTGACCCTAAGACTCCCCTTCCCGCAGCCTAACCCTAAGACTCCCCTCCCCACAGCCTAATTCTATGACTCCCCTCCCTGCAGCCTAACCCTAGGACATAGACCTACCCCTTCCTCCTGATATATAGATGTGTCTTTCCTCTTCCTAATACACAGTCATCAGGCAGGATACAGGCTCCTCCTCTCCTCTAATACACAGACATCAGGACACAGACTCCTCCTCCTAATACACAGACATCAGGACACAGACTCCTCCTCCTAATACACAGACTCTGGACACAGACTTCTCCCATCCTTCTAATACACAGACATCAGGACACTGATTTAAGCAAATAGAAGGCAGCCTATGGCCTTCTTAAGTCAGTTAAGAACATGAAAAAGAGGGCGTGTCAAGGGAGTTGCCTCACAACTTAGGTACTTATAATTGGGAATTTATCTCCTTTACTGTGAATTCGGTCCCAGGACAATGACCTCTCCCTCCTCCTAATACACAGACATCAGGACACAGTCCTCTCCCCTACTCCTAATACATAAACATCAGGGTCGAGATTTACTAAGCTGTGGGAAAGGATAATGGAGATGTTGCCCATAGCAACCAATCAGATTCTAGCTGACATTTTCTAGTATGCAATAGGAAAATGAGAGCTAGAATCTGATTGGTTGCTATAGGCCAGGGTTGCCGACTCTCTCGGTATATTGGAGAGACTCATGAAATTTGGGCACTTCTCCCGGTATCCCGGGAGAGCCGGCAAAGCTCTCGTAAGCCCCATCAGCCATCAATTACTACTGTAATACCTAGCGTTACCAGGGATGGATGGGGCTTGATGATGTCATCAAGCCCCACTCATTCCCTGAAACGCTAGAGATTACCGGAGCAATTGACAGGGGGTGGGGCTTAATGATGTGCATAAATCAGGTCATTAAGCCCCGCCCCTTTGCAGAAATCTATGGCCTCCCTCCGGTTTCTCCCGGAGCGAAGCTCTAAAAAGTCAAACAATCCTGCTATAGGCAACATCTCCACTTTTCCTTTCCCGCAGCTTACTAAATCCAGGGTTGCCAACTTGCAGTTGAAGATTTGCAAAGTTGGCAATCCTGAATATATCTATCCCCAGTACACAGACTTCTCCTCTCCTCCTTATACACTGACATCACGACACTGACCTCTTACCTCCTTTTAGTACACTGACATCAGGGCAAAAACACAACTTGTTTAATACTAAGCACAGACATAGCTTTTTAGCACCTATCTCCAAAGAACAAATATAGATATTATTTATTTTTGGCTTTGTCTGACTGCTCTTTAATAGTGATCATAAAGAAGACCTATGCTCTGTTCACGGTGGCAGCACAGAGGAGTTAATACAAAGGACAGTGTGTGGACGATTTTACGAGTACAATAAAGGCTTTTAAAGGAGTTTCTAAATTACCGACTCTTTCTGTCCAGACTGAAATGGCAAAGCAATAAACAGAAAATTATTTGTCTACATCTTCAAATGGAAACCAACAATAACCTAATCACATCAGAGATGCTGGACAGGCAGAGGCTGAGCGTTCAACCAATAATGAGACTGATGGAAAGTCACTTTATAGGACACTTGTTACCTAAACAGAAGAGAGAGACTTTTGGTGGAATGAATCAATATTTATAAGAATGCATCTCCTCTATTCCCTCTACAGAATCAGAAAATTGCTGCCTCCGCTGTGTGTGGCTGACAGCAGAGGTGTTTTCAGTATTTAGATGCTGTGGCACATGCAGTGGGGGTTTCTGGTTGCTCAGAAACCCCCCTCACATAACTCAGAGCACAGGGATTAGGGCTTTATGCGTGGCCCGAAAACTGGACACATCAGAGTGGCATGTGTGTGCCAGTCACACTGTAACACTGACTGGTGTTGTGCCATCTCCCGGCACCGTATTCACAGATCCGTTAGTAAAAGGTACGCAATTATACGCACGTACATTGCAAGGCAACACCCATCACACTCCCCTCACATGGGCGCACTGTCGGTGACTTACGACTCCATAGGGCACCCTTATCTCTACGTGTATATTCACGTGCGTGTAATACTTACGTACGTGCGTCTCTAACTAACCACGCCCTCAAATGGTTATTTAAATGCCCCCCCCTATCCACTTTCACGTAACTTTGTCCGTACGGATGTCAACCACGCCCCTCCACACGTATGTCCCCAAGTGTGATTCACAAGTGCGTGCTTAATGGACTTCCATGCGTACATTCAACGTAAATAAAGTTACTACCTATGCGCAGTTCATCCAAAACACGCACGCAACTCCACGTGAAAACAGATCTCTGAATCCCGTCCCTGATTCCTAATATAGAGCCTGATTCACAGTTAAGATTGTTTGTGTTTTTAGGTGTGTATTTTTAAGAAGGGATATACAGCGCATGCGTAGTCACTTTTATACGCTATTAACATTGGACTTGGGAACGCAAATGCCGTCATTCAGCAGTACGCACCTAAAGTCTCTAGGTTCGCAGTAACTTACACCGAAAGGGGCGTGCCATGAATAATTAACCCGGCAGATACGAAGATTGGGTGGATGGAGGCATTTAAATGACCATAAGGAGACGCAGTTATGCAGTCACGTGCGTAATGAGACGCCCTACGCACACAAAGGCGCCCTATGGCACTCGTAAGTCTCTTAAGAGCCTGAAATTCGGGGGGCGTGCCGAGGGAGTTTCATTGCTACTACTTACATATATTTAAGAACTAACGCGTTCTTAAGTGTGAATCAGGTCCATAGCCCATATGTGTTACATGGGGTCGACTCTGGAGAAGATACACTATTTAAAGTATATGTGGGGTATATTAGGGGCCTAAGATGGTGTATACTAAAATGTGTGGGGCTGGTATATTAGTTATATATCCCATTGATAGTGTATGCCATCCCAGACCATTTAAATATTCCCACATCTACTACATATAAAACATGTGGGGTATATTAGGGGGCTGGAGATGGCACACTATATAAAGTTCAGGGGTAAGGGAATGGCACATAATAATAGAGGCCTGAAGATGGCACACTATATACTGTATACCCTAGTATAACCCACATACATTATAGTATGTGCCATTTGTAAGTGCTGAACGCTGTTTTAAGCGACCGGCCTCTGATAGCTACACTGTCCACACAAGGACTGGTCCTGCCTAGCTCCGCATCCAGTCTCACGGCTCTGCCCCCGATCCCTACAATACAGGCTCAGGCCCCACCTCCTTGCTATGGGTCCTAAGTCTGGCAACTTCCGCCTCTGCCCTGGAAGCATGAATGTCACGGTCCTAAGATGGCGGATCCCTTTGCAGCATCGCATATATTACATGTTTATTACTATTATCATTCCATGAGTACAGAGATTTTCTGTCATCATTAAACCTTTATAAAGAAAAATAAATCTGTCCTTGTGTTAATACAGGAATCACATGGTCTTGGTTTCTATCATGATACATCCAGGCCAGGAATCTTAAGCCGGATCCAGAACTCTGCCGCTGCCGTGTGATCCATAAGTTCCATACAAAAGAGAGACCACTCCCTCTGCCGGGACTTCTGGATCCAGGACCTTACCTTAAAATTTGCACACCGGCCTGTGGAAAATGGGATAGATGTGTAAATGATCATCGTATGTAGCCCTTACTGTACTATTTAAATACCGGCCCCCTCCATGGGTACACACGGCATGCATGGCGGCTTGTCCTGCCGGATGCAGTTTGCCGATACGATGGTGGGGTTTTTTTTCGGAAAGACCATCATACGGCAGTTGAATGCTTGCATTTGCGACTCGCCGAATGGTAAGGGTTTTACCTGACCCTGCCTTTAACCCTTTCCTAACCCTCTGTTTTCCGCAGCCTAAACCTAACCTTCTGCTTCTTCAGCCCTAACCCTCCATGCTCCGCAGCCACAAACTCAAACCTCATGCCCTTCACAGCTGCCGCAGCCTAACCCTGACCTAATACCCCCATGCAACCACCGCACCCTGTAGCTATTGGAACGGGAGATAGAGTTACCCGTTCCCAATACCAATTTTCTATCCCGTCCCACCCTGCCATCAGAAAATTTCCACCACAGAAGCCTGGATATTGATTATCCACAACCGTGCCGCATAATATGTGCATCTGCGCTGTATAGAAATGCACATTTCAGAAATCTGGCTCCTTTTTTTTTTAGCAGTAAAGACTTTTATCTTGGAGGGGGGGGACGGGGTTACATACATTTTTCTTTTTCTCATAAGATTCAATGGTTCCAGAACATAGTTGATCTCTGCTGGATCATTTCCATCAGTAAATCTAGACACAGCTAAAAATATCAACATATTACTTTAAAAATGAGCAGCTTCATCACCTCCAATCTTGTCAAAGCACGTCTCACGATCCTGTGTCTCTTTACCCTGGCTAATTGTCCATCCAGAGTGTTAAGCCTCAACAACAGCCTCTGGATCCCAGGCAAGACATTGCAATCCGTTCAGTCTGAGTAATAGCTGTCCCTTTGGCAGGAACAATGTCTAAACCATCCATCCCCAGCAGAATAGCAGCCAGCCATGAGCTTTGTGTACATTAGGAGAAGGAATGTCCTACCACCACTGGAAGTAATAAGGAGCTCTGTATTCTCTGACATCTGGAAGGCTTTCATTGATCTGCATATCTGGCCTACATCCCAGTCCTGACAGAGAGCGAGTGACAAGGGTTTCAATACCTTTAATAATGAATGACTGAGGCACAGAATAACTCATTTCAGATCAATGGAGAAATGGCAAAAAAAACAAAGCTGATAAGTGCAATATTGCTGTATGATCAGACTCCTGTGCCCCTCATATAACCCCTCTTTACCAGCCAGGGCAGCCAAAAATGTCATATGTTATAAATACTATAAGGGGCATCAGGAACAAGCAATACATGGCTTCATGTTACATTGGGTTCATTGTTGGCCTGGTTGCTGCCGGTTGCAGTCCCCACTAAGAAAGCCTGATTTCCGAAATAGGGACATCCGAAAGATCCTTTTCAGATGTCCCTATTTTTAAATACCCCTTTAGTTTACAAATAGTTTTTCAGAATAGGTGAGTTTGCCGATTGGCATACTCACCCATTCCATTACGGAAAGGTGAGTAACCTCTCCAGGGTTAGGGTCAGGCTGCGGGGAAGGGAGGGTTAGGGTCAGGCTGCTGGGGAGGGAGAATTAGGGTCAGGCTGCGGGAGATGGGGGGTTAGGGTCAGGCTGCAGGGAAGGGAGTGTTAGGGTCAAGCTTCGGGGAAGGGAAGGTTAGGGTAATGGAAGGGGAGGGTTAGAATTAGGGGAAGGGTTGGGGTAGTTTACAGTCTAATCTTTCGGAGCACTGCGTTCGGTGCTCTGTGGATCGATTGCTTTACCTCCTCGAGGCATATGCAATCGAAATCCCAGCCAGTTCGAAACTCGCTGGGAGAAAACTGACCTGTCGAAATAGGGATGTTCTTTCAGGGGATCCACACCCAGCTGCTGCTTACAAGACAAACATTAAAGTCTTGCAAAAGGCCATGTGACCTGGTTTTACATGCACGTTTTTACGATCAGTTTAACTGCGCACGCCCAGAACCCAAATATACGCACGGAAATCATGGCCGACTGATTCACATACACGGACGTCAGACTTAAGACTGATGCACACATCGGCACATAACAAGTCCTGCGTGCGTGGCTAGAGAGACAAGACTCTTAATGCAAATGAGAAGCACACGGGCTACTAATGTACAGTATGAGCGTGCCAACAGCGTTATGACTGACTCGCAAGTAGGAGTGACCTCCTTTGGTAACCATTGAATCTTACAAGGTATTATCATGGTATATTATCAAGGTAATTCTAGTGGTAAGCATTTTATAGAGAGAAAGAAGGACTAATCCAGGGGTGAATCTAAGCCTGATGACGTGGTGGATCTCAGTGCGATTCTGTCATGCACATGCTCAGACACTATGCGCGTGCAGTCACAAATGAGCCAAATGGAACACAAGTGCAGCCGTTTGCATAGTGAAGGGTGCTTTGTGGGAGGGGCGGAGAGGAGGCATACAGTCAATGTATCCGTATTTATCTTGGAGGGATGATGATGCTATTTTATGCAAATTGCCCATGCTCTAGTAACACTAGGGCCCCAGCAGAGAGGCGGGACATGAGGCTATCCTCATTCTTATTGCGGGGGGGGGGGTTTGCTGGCTCTCCCAGGATACCGGGAGCTATGCCCAAATTTTGGGAGCCTCCTGGAGTCTATTGGCGTTCATGCTTTATAAGCATTATTCGGTAGTCTTGTCAAGCTTGTGTAATCCCAGCGATATTTATTGTAGTAAAGCGTTTGTCCCTCATTTAACCCCCGTTACTGATTATTTTATCACAGCAGGGTAGAGGAACCTGAGGGATTTACCATGGAAAGCGATAGAATTTAAGCCTTTAGTAAAAGTAAAGCGAGTCCTGTGATTATTTGTATACAGACTGTGATTCTGGAGAACTAATATCTTGCTAATTCGTCTTCAAAGGAATATTTGTAATTGGAATTTGCACGATTAACAGCAGCATAATACCCAGCAGTATTGTCATCATAAATCAATACATACAAGCGCAACTACTTTCCTTCAGGCATTGTATATATTTATCATTATGTTAATCACAGTATGAAGCCACACCTCCTGTCTATCATTATGCAAATCACAGCATGAAGCCCCGCCTCCTGTCTATCATTATGCAAATCACAGCATGAAGCCCCACCTCCTATTAGTGCTACCATCTGTAGTTATGCAAAGTGTGGGACAGGGTTTAATGACATCATTGACGTTGTCACGACCCACATATCCTCTATGGCTCACAGTATTAATAGGCAGGAACTCACTATTCTGACCAAAGGACTAGGTTGCAGTATACAGTATAGACGCATCCTCTTGATGCACATCGATCCAGACTCCAGTATTGCCATCATTTTTCTTTGGAGACGTTGTTTCATTGTTACCAATAGTTACCAATCACTTGCAGAAACTCTGTTACTTAGTTCTACTATAAACCCTGGGATGGGAAATGGTAGCCTATCATATGCTGGCCATCTCTGCATCGAAGGACTCAATTCCAGACTCAATGCTGATGCCTCATCTACAGTTTTTTATTTTATTTAAGGTTAGTCTGCTGTTAGTGGTAGAGTTAGTCAGTAGTTAAGGGTAGGGTGAGGCTGCAGTTAGGGGTAGGCTGCATAGAAACATAGAAAGTGACAGCAGATAAGAGCCACATGGCCCAACCAGTCTGCCCAGTTGTTTATTTAAAACTATACTGACCCCCTTCCCTATTTACCCTCAATTTAGTTTAAGATTCAGGATATCCTTATATTTATCCCAAGCATGTTTAAATTTTTCTACTGTATTAGCCTCAACCACCTCAGATGGGAGAATATTCCACTTATCTATCACCCTTTCAGTGAAGTAATTTTTCAGCAAATTTCCTCTGAATCGTGTTCTATTACACCCCTTCCTCTGAATAATGCCCCCTCCAGCCGGTCACAACCTTTGATATATTTGAAAGCTGCTATCATATCCTGCAGTTAGGGATATGGGTAGGGTTAGGCTGTGGTTATGGGTAGGGTTAGGCTGCAGTTAGGGATAGGCTGCAGTTAGGGATAGGGTTAGGCTGCGATTAGGGTCAGGGGTAGGGTTAGGCTTCAGTTAGGGTTAGGGGTAGGGTCAGTCTGCGATTAGGGTCAGGGGTAGGGTTAGGCTGCAGTTAGGGTTAGGGGTAGGTTTAGGCTGCAGTTAGGGATAGGCTACAGTTAGGGGCTGGGTTAGGCTGTGGTTAGCAGTAGGGTTAGGCTGCAGTTAAGTTTAGGGTTTTTGTTATTTGTTTGCTATAACTTTGTGAATTAATACAAACTATGAAGCATAACCAACATCTTCACTTTACATACTAGTGGAATAATCCTGCACTTACATTTAGATGACGGAACGTGACGTTATTGGGGCTGATCATCGCTTATGGCTGCCAGGGGAAATACGTACACCTCGTACGTAATTCCCCTTTGTGGTGGGTTGTGCGCATATGACCTAAGGGTCAGCGTACGTAACAAACATTACGTACGCCGGCCCTTACAAGAAAGGGGCTGTCCCCACCATTACAAATGTGGTATCTCCGCCGTGAAGATTGAGATAAACATGGTAATGAGGGGACAGGGCGGGGGAGGCCCGTTACGATCAGGTATGCAGCCGTAAGGCGCGTAAGTGTCCAGATTTCCAACCGACAGCAGGGCGTGCACGCCCACTACGGTGCCGGCCGTAATGACCTCATAATGAGCGCCCATAGGTCTGGATCCAGGCCATATTGTGCTTTACATGACTGTACACAAGAGACCGCGCTTGCATATGGATCCAGAGCTTACTAGGGTTTTTCCAAATGCAGGAAGTGCTGTGTCTATGGGGTATATTTACTAAGCTTTACTAATGCTGAGCCTTGTAGTTCTATCAGCGCAGCCATGCTAAGCCTTACAACCATGCTGCGCTTGTTTGTTTGTTTTTTTTTGTCCAAAAGCGACGACGATTTTTCAAGGGAAAATTGCTGTGCTCTTCTATAATCGTTGTATCTCGACGGAGCTTTGAAAAAGCGCCAAAAAAGCGACTCTTAGTAAATACGGCGATTAGAGGCAGAAAATCGCCAGAAAAGCACGCCAAGATGTATCGATTTGAAATGGCTTTATAAAATCAAGCTTAGTAAATATACTCCTATGTGTTTGTCTGGAGCAGGCCCGTTGTCTTTATCTCTCTGCTTAGATCTAAGCACCTGTGCTTGTCACCAAGATCTCTGAGCTTGGTAATGGGATGTAACAGTCTCTGAGATGTTGGAGACCTGTGTCCTGCCTCACACTGTGATGATTACAGCACAAGGCTGACTTTCCTGGTGTTTCCTGGAAGTAGGATGTTTACATTCTAAACAATGGACCTGATTCAGAGTTTGACTAAAGTGGAAAGTTACTCCTGGGCTAAACCATGGTGATTGCAGGGGAGACATATTTCATCTGCTGCAAACAGCATTAGAGTTGAGAGGTGATGTTACCCAGCCCAAGTTTAAATAACAGTGTGATAGTAAAGCTGGTCAGTATCTGTGTACTATAAGCAATTCAAAGATATATCTTTGCATGCAAAGAATACAATTTACTTGACTTAATTTACTTAAGTCTGAATCAGGCCCTATATCTTTCCTGACCTACATACTTAATACATTTTTTTGACACGACTACTTAAAAAAATGGGGTGGCTTGAAAAAAATTACTGAGACTTAATGGGCCCGATTAAATTGTCAAAAGCTTGGTCGTGGTGCTTTTTTCCACAAATTGACATGGCAGATTTGATCTCGCACCTCATAGTAATGCACTTCACGCAGCGATTATTCCTGTCTAATCTGTTAATTTTAAATGGGCCCAATGAGTGCCTAGAAATTAAGAAGTTTGGGAACGACTGTCCTAGGGTGTAGACTCATTGGAGGAGCAGTCTCTACCGTCAGTCAGGACTTTCTACTGAATGCCATACTGCTCTGTTAAGAACAGAAAGCTGCATTCACTTAACAATAGTCAGAGGCTGAAAATAAGAACTTAAAGTTACACCTGGGCAAAACCATGTTGATTTCAGGGGGAGTCAAGTTAATTTTATTCTATGCATGCAGGGAGAATGCTTTACTTTTACTTCTTGCACACAGATACCTGATCAGCTTCACTTTTAAACTGCTGGGAAACATCACCTTTTAACTATAATACTGTTGCAACAAATGAAATTTGACTCCCCTGAAATCAACATGGTTTAGTCCAGGTGTAACTTTAAGTTCTTATTTTCAGCCTCTGAATCAGGCCCAGTATCCGCAGTGCCGTACAAAGGCAATAGTTACATATACAACACAATTAACAGACAGAGTACAAATTCATGTAAATAAGGAATACAATATAAGTAAAATGCAAAAACAAACCACAGTTCAAAAAATAGTAGAACATTGGGCCTGATCCAGAACAACGCTTCGGAGCGAATTTACGCGTGGCGGAGACGTAAAATCGCTGTTTTGAACACACTGCACATGCGCACCATAAAAAATACGCACATTAACGTAGCGTAATTGTGAACGTATGGGCCATTCACGTATGTGTCACGTAAATACTTACGCGTGGGCGTGCCAATTTTACGTTACTCCAAAATACGTCTGAAATACGTGAAGTAGGCGGGGGGCAAAAGTTAAGGTAGGGTTTGGAAAGCGTATCTTGACAAAATACGTACGTTCAAGGGGTGTGCCGAGGGGAGTGTAACGAATTTATGCGCACGAAAATACGCTACGCGAATAAACGTACGGCAAACGTAGTTGTGGATCTACCCCAATATGTATAGGGAATAAAGATATTCGGCTAATCCCTGGCAGGGAAGATCTTTCTGTGTTTTCCCCTTTTTATTTCATGAGAAACTATTTGTATATTGTATGTCAGTTTTGTTATTCCTTTGTAAGTAAGCACTGTAAAACTGTACTGTAAAAATCCTATTAAATATCAGTTAATAAGTTCATGTCTCTGTGTTCTTAAATAGTTACATGTCAGACCAGCCTGGTCACTAAACGCTTTGTAGTGGTAATGGAATAGATCACTGAGTTTATGATCATTTGGATAAAGTATACAGAGTTATATTTGTGTAAAGGAGAAGCTAAGACCTCCTGTGAATAGTCTTGCTGGTGGCAGCGTGTTGGTAATAAGTCATATTTGGGGGTGAACAAGGGGCATTAGTTGTAGTTGGTCAACCAGGTGACTGTTTTGACTAACCCCTTGTCTCACATATAAGTCACAAAGGCCTCAGGTGAGGTCAGGGTCTTGACACATAGCTCACATAAGTCTCCTATCGTTATTAGTTTTGGGCCTGGCCCCTATTATTATTATTATAAATGTTTATTTACAGGTCGCCTCATTATATCTCCATACAGAGAAACATAGGACTCCCAGTAAAAAGACATACAGGGTAAAATGTAAAGTTACTGGGGCGGAGTAACGCAACGTGAGGTTGTTGTGTAGTAGGGACACAGCGGGCACCAAAAGGCAACCCCAGGAAAAGAAGCGGATGGGAGAGGCGAAGAGGGAGATAAGTGCCTAGAGACCCTACAACGCCATCTCTTGGTTGGGTCCAGGGAGCTGATCTGGACATCTGCCAATCATATTGGAACATTTCAGATTTCAGTCACTGCTGTGCTGGTAGCAGTGGGGCATATCCAATGAGAGATCCAGACTTCTGGCCACTCCCCCAGGAGACCCCTTCCTTAAAACCTCTGCTGGGTACTCACATAAAACAAGGACACATGGGAGGTCCAGATAGTACGGAGGTCGACCTCCCTGTACCAATAGCATACATCTCGGGCCAGATTTACTAAGCTGTGAATTTTGAAACAGTGGAGAGTTTGGCCATAGCAACCAATCAGATTCTAGATCTTATTTAACTATTGCATTCTAGAGAATGTCAGCTAGAATCTGATTGGTTACTATAAGCAAACTCTCCACTGTTTCAAAACTCACAGCTTAGTAAATCTGGCCCATAGAGAGCAAAATACATATTTGTAACCACAATACACGCTTGTTACTGAGCGCCCAATCTCATCAAAGGAAAGCCGGCATACACACTTCCAGTATGGAGGACTAGATCCACATGTTCATACACATACACAAAACGCAGACGACCATTTTGCGTGAGTCCGGGTCCTGTCCATTGTCTTTTAGTCATGTAGCAGAAAGCCTGAATTATTTTGGCAACCTTTTTAATGTTACATATTATAAAATAATTATCGTGATATATTTAAACATGATTTGCATACTTACTGAATTAGAGGCTTTCATTTTAATAAAAAGATGCATACTTAACTTTTAACTGGCAGTGAATTAATAAAATGAATTACATTATAGATGCACAACATGAAGCTAACTCCCAAATGTGATTTACAAACAGGATAAAGGAAAACGAAAAGTGGTGGAGGCTCTGCTTGAATCAGAAGGTTACTGTGACGTTAAAAGACGGTGATCCGGATTCACAGTTTCGTAGTTTTCGTCTTACGTAGGTTGTTTTAAGAATCGAGCTACTACACATGCCACTTTATAGTATATAGTTGCCGTTTGGGCAGTTGGTAGTTATACAGCCGCACCATGGGTGTGATTTACTGGCACGATGGTCTGTTTTCTGGCAGACTGCGGCAATTGAATGATGACTACTGGCAAATTCCGGAAGTCTCCATTTTAGAGAGTGGCGGTGCTGCAAATCCCGGAGTCACGAAGATTTCTCTGGCGACAGGTAGGGTTTTTATCCTAACCCTAACCTTAAACTTCCCCTAACCCTCTGTTTCCTGCAGCCTAACCCTAACCATCCCCTTCAGCCCTAATCCTAACCTTCCCCTTCAGCCCTAATCATAAGCTTCTTATAAATCTAATCTTCCCCTTTAGCCCTAAACCTAATCTTCCCTTTCAGCCCTAATCATAATCTTTTCCTTTAGCCCTAAGCCTAATCTTCCCCTTTAGCCCTAAGCCTAACCTTCCCTCTCTGCCATAACCCTAGCCTTCCCCTTCAGCCCTAATCCTAACCTTCTCCTTTAGCTCTAACCCTAACCTTCCCCTTCTTTGAGCCCTAACACTAACCCTCTATGTCTTGCAGCCTACCCATAACCCTCCAGGTTCCTCAGCCCAGCCCTTACCTTCCCCTTAAGCCCTAACCGTAACATTAGCTCGCCACAGCCATTGTAGACTGACGCAATTAGGAATGGGTTGAAATAGGTTCCCAATAGCAATTTTCCAAGCATTTTGGCAATGATTCAGCCACCATTCACTGATGCAACCACATCCCCGACACCACATTGTTTTATTATTATTATAAAAAGTGTATTTCAGCACAGGCACACTGCCAAATGTTCTAAATTGGACAACATGGCATCCTCGGTATCTACTGATACTTTACTGTTTCTGTTACCTTCAGCACTGTGCTGTGCTTCCATGTTAAAGGTTAGAGTTATGTATTAGGTTAGGATAAGGGTTATGGGGTCGATCCAGCCTTGCGTCTGTCACCCCACTTACACACACAAAGTTCCCAAAAGGAGTGTACTGAGGGGGGGCATATGCGCCTTCCAGATGCTACCTGCATTTTTTTTAGTTCCGTTTGATAGATATTCCATGGAAATGGGCTGTGCTTTCCCTTTACCTGCAAAGGTGTGTGGGGGGGATAAGCATTTAATCTGTACTGTAGGGCATAGTTGCCGACTCTGTCCGGGAGACTCGCAAAATTTGTGCAGTTCTCCTGGTATCCCGGGAGAGCTGGCAAATCTCCCGCAAGAAAACCACAGCCTCAAGTCCTGCCACCCTGCCTGGCAACATTAGTTTACTAGTGTTGCTAGGGACAGTGATGGACTTGATGATGCAAATTGCGTCATCAAGCCCCACCCCCATACCTATGAAAGCCCGAAAGGGGTAATTGATAGGGGCATGGCTTAATGATGCGATTTGCATAAATCGCGCTGTTAGGCCCCGCCCCCTGCATGCATCTATGGCTACCCTCGGTGATGTCCCGGAGGGAAGCCTTGAAAAGTCGGTAACCCTGCAGTGGGGGTGGGTCAAGGTATTTATGAGCGGATCAACGCTCGGTTGTTGCTCTTAGTGCAGTCAGTCTCTTCTCTCTGCTACACAATTAACTACCTTATCCGACTTTGTAAAGCTTCCCTCCGGGAGAACCCAGAGGGAAACCATAGCTTACTGCAAGCAGACAGGGCTTAATGATGCGACTTATGCAAATCACGTCATTAAGCCCTGCCCCCTGCTAATCATTCATGAAATCTCTAGTGTTACATGGGATGGGTGGGGCTTGATGATGCCATCAAGCCGCACCCATCCCTAGTAAATCTAGGGATTTTACAGTTGTAAGTGAGCTGGTCGGGGCTTGCGAGAGCTTTGCCGGCTCTCCCGGAATACCGGGAGAACTACCCAAATTACGGGAGTTTCCTGGATATTCCGGAAGAGTCGGCAACCCTGCCTTATCCTGAGGTCTAAGCAGCTGGGATATCATCAGGTTTAAGACTACAGGGAAGCCCCAGATTAAGAAGCACATGTAGTCTTTTTTCTTGTATGGTTACATACTACACATTCCATTAAATAGGTGGTGCAGATCAGTGAGATTCTCAATTGTATGGGATTGGGTGTACAACATCTTCCCAGAGGGCCTGTGCAGGGCCTTCCCACATTGGGCATATTATGGTAAATAAGAGAATATACTAAGAATATGCTATGCTGCAAGTAAGTTCTTTTTCAGTTGGCCTGCTTCCTGTATCGGTTAGACAAGACCCTGATTTCACTACTCTGTACTGCTGGGGACCCTGCTGTTTCCACTATATAACTATCAGTCTGTGATTTCCTTTATCAGTGTGACATCATTACGCTGTACTGCTGGAGACGCTGCTCCTTCCACTATATAACTCTCAGTCTGTAACTTCCTGTATCATTGTGACAGAAGTGTGACATCCCTACTCTATACTGCTGGGGACCCTGCTCCTTCTACTATATAACTCTCAGTCTGTGATTTCCTATATCAGTGTGACAGGGGTGTGAGATCACTACTCTGTACTGCTGGGGACCCTGTTCCTTCTACCATATAACTCTCAGTCTGTGACTTCCTGTAGTTTGACAGGGGGTGTGAGATCACTATTCTGTAATGCTAGGACCCTGCTCCTTCCACTATATAACTCTCAGTCTGTGACTTCCTGTTCAGTGTGACATCACTACTCATATTGCTGGAGACCCTGCTCCTTTCACTATATAACTCTCAGCCTGTGGCTTCATGATCAAAGTGATAGGGGTGTGACATCACTTCTCTAGTCCTTGACTGTATTATGTTTTTGTCTTCATCTTTTTACATACCAGGAGCACTGGACAGAATTTAGGAATGGATTTAATTTTTTAATCCAGGAGAGTTCCCTGAAATGCAGATGGCTCCGAGACATAATTGCACAGCAGGCATGTACACCGCTGCTGAGGAGTTGGCAGACGGCCGATCCTGGCAGATAGAATTCTCTGATGAGTAAGACTGGATGTTTTCATGATCGGGATACACACATACTTCGCACAGCGCTGATCTGATACAATGTGTTTGGCAATCTAATATTAAGAGCGTAAACATTCAATCAGCCAATGAGAACACTTTGCTTACATTCTGAGGCAGCTAATGCTTTGTTCCACCTTGGGGACCACACTTTAACAAGGATTTTGGGCTCTTATTGCTAAGCACTTCATTTTCATGCGATAATGCCCATTTTCATCTCATCTCCTCACCAACCCGTTCTTCTTAATGTAAACTGGCGCTTCATAATATTTACATACTGCTGAAGTACAGTTTTAATCTCTGCTCCAACAGTAATAATAACACCATCTCAGGATGGTGTTAGTATAAGTATTCCAGCAACCTCTCCCTAATAGTTGTTATTAGGGGAAGGAAAAGGATGGTATATATGGGGGGGCCGCTGGAAATAACATGGGCCCGTATCTTCTGAATATGGGCCATGATTATTAAATTAACAATTTGACTTATTTTACTGCTTTTTGTTAAGTTAATATAAAGAAATAAAGAAATAACAATAACAATAATTGCACACAAGTAAATACACTGTATATTTTGGCTACTGTGAACAAGGATCACCTATGAGGTGATATATAAATTTAAAAAAGAGAGAGTTATTTACCTGATGGTCACGTCGCATCTATTTCTGAAGATTCAATAAAGTCCCGGGCGGATTTCATAGAGTCCATTTAGGGCTTGAAAGTCCCAAAAGGCAACCACTGTGCATGCGCCGCAACTTCATTTCATTGCGAGAACCGACAATGATCATCTCGCAGACCATAGCGTGACCCCACCAGAGGGGAGAAGCAAGGCTGGTTCAGGTAAGTATCAATCAATAAAGTAATGTAAGTAAATAGAGCCCTTTGTTTATAATTGTGCGTATGTCAAAGGTCACAAAGGACCACTCTTTTCAGAAAATGCCTTTGGCAATGTCTTATACACAGCACATGCTCCGCCCTCTAGCTGTAGCAGCAAAAACTGCACTCTGGGCTCCTCCAGTAGTGTGGCAAAGGCTACAAGCTATGGGGTCTGTGGTCACTGAGTTCTCCAGAGTATGGACGTATGACTGCAGTTTTGAAGCTTCATATTTCCGATTCGTCATCCCATTAACACTTATTTTTATGAGCAAACAAGAAAAGGTTGTAATGCTACACTACAGAAACACCGCCAGAAGCATAAATAAGTCTCATTGCACAGTTCCTCCAGCTCCACTAACAGGAAAGTGCAGGTCAGCAAAGATCTAATGAGCTACCGCGATTACCATGTACATAGAATGACCGGATCTCACCAGCAACCACCTAATGTTCATGCTTTTACTATGTCTCCGTTATTGTTATTAGCACTTTCTAATTACATTGTATACCTGAAACCAGCCATTAGCAGGGAAACTAATCCAATGTACCACAGCCTGCAAACATGACCACAAGTTTCCACTCTATCTATGTATCTGAATCTATCTATCTATCTGTCTATCTATCTATCTATCTATCTATCTATCTATCTATCTATCTATCTAT
>WWET01000739.1:446223-463521 GCA_011038615.1 Limnodynastes dumerilii | reverse complement strand
GTTTCATGTATGTTCTGTTTACAGGGTCCCCACCAGAAATGGTGGAGTTCGGGCCACGGACCACGACTCTCCCCCCGTGACCTGCCGTAATGAGTCACAGTGGGCCGATGCGCAGGATAGCTCAGGAAGTGCAGCCTGGTACAGCCCTCCAGCAGCAAGTATTGACAGTAGGATACCGCCAATACCTACAGCTGCTGAGCTAAGGGCAGTTTCGGTAGGCCCACGTCTCTCACAATTGGCCTGTGATAAAAGTCCTGGCAGTCCCCACAGGGGGTTTGTGTATACAGTGTCACACATGGAGTATATCCTTTTCAGTAGTTTCATTATATAGTTTACATGTGATTTTTAAAGCTCACTATATAAACAGGTTACTTCTAACAATGGGGTAGGTCCAGACCCCCGCACGCTTTAAGTGCGTGCGGGGGGTCCATAGTTACGCAGCCGTAGCAGGGAGTGTATGCCCCCTGTACTTCCCACTTTCAGTAGGAACATTTACGACTAGTCATAACGGGGCTTCCCTACGCCCCGGACCATTCATTCGGGGATAGAGCCATCGTAAGTGATGGGTCTGTCCCTTCCCCGTAAGTACTGACGTACGTAACTTCGTGTACGTTAGTACTTACGCTAAGGGAGCATCTGCCTCGCGCATGCGCAGATTTTTCCTGACGGGGGACTTACGCAACTGACTTGCTTAGGATTCGGCCTAATGTTCCCTTGCTTTAACAGTAAATTTTGAACATCAAATAGCAATTTAATGTTATATTGGACTACTAAAAATAATAAATTCCTCATCAGATAATAATACTGCTTAAAATGTGATGGATATAAATACTCTGCAAAACATTACAGCGCGACCTCAGCCACTGACTGCAAGTAAACATGAAGCTTCTTGCAAATGATATCAATGCAATCCACTGTCCCAATGTGCCTAAGACATTGCTCACATGGCCACCGGCGTGTTGTACATGACCCCGCGTCGTATAATATGCATGCTAAGAAGCTCTTATGTACATGCCTAGTTGTCCATTACAAGAGCAGTGTGTTAAAACCATTGTACCCGCTACAGTATTTCAGGCTCCCTGCTGTTCTTCCTCTATTAACTTTTCATTTTCATATGTTCTTCTATGTAAATTAGCATTCTCCAGCCACCGGCTCTTTGTAATCCAGTAAAGATTAGTCACTGGTAATTCCTTTTACTCCTGTATTTTCCCAAACATTGGTTCAACTGCTAAATGTGTGTCATTTTACCTTATTGAGCCCTCAGTATGTATGGGTGTGAATCACCAATCTTTTTTTTAATTCGATTGCTTTTGCCTCCCTTGAAATACCGATCCCTGGAAAACAGAAGGCGGAGCTCCAAATGGTAAGTCAATATTTTACCCCAACCATTTCCCTAATCCTTACCCTAAACTTCCCCTTCCATGATCCTAACCCTCCCCTTCCATTACCCAAACCCTAGCCCTTCCCTGAAGCCTGACTCTAAGACTCCCCTCCCCACAGCCTAACCCTAAGACTACCTTCTTCACAGCCTGACCCTAAGATTCCCCTCCCTGTAGCCTAACCCTAAGAATTCCCTGCCCGTAGCCTAACCCTAAGGCTCCCCTCCCTGTGGCCTAACTCTAAGCCTCACCAGCCCATAGCCTAACGCTAAGACTTACTTCCCCGCAGACTGACCCTAACCCTCCCCTTCCATTACCCAAACCCTAACCCTTCCCTGAAGCCTGACTCTAAGACTCCCCTCCCTGTTGCGTGACCCTAAGTCTCCCCTTCCTGTAGCCTAACCCTAAGGGTCCCTCCCCACAGCCTGACACAAAGACTCCCCTCCCCACAGCCTAACCCTAAGACTCCCCTGCCCATAGGCCTAACCCTAAGACTCCCCTCCCCACAGACTGTCCTTAACTCTCCCCTTCTAATACCCTAACCCAACCCTCCCATCCCCAGAGCCTAACCATAAAGTCCCCGGAGAGTGTTACTCACCTATATGGTGGCTTCCGATGCAACGGGTTGGGCGGCTTGCGAAAAATGAATAGGTAAATGCACCAATTGCCATACTTGCCCATTCTAAAAAAAATATTAGAAAAAGGCTGAAAATTAGATTTTACCTGTCTCTACTTCTAAAAGACAGCATTCGCGGTGGTGACATACACCGGTATGTATATTGCTGCATAGCGGCTCTCACCTGTCAGGACATTTTTCTTTTAATATAATGAAGGAGCCTAATCCCAAATTGAATACATAAATAAATGTATCCCAGCTTTCATTAAACCTCTCACAACTAATAAAGGGTTTAGGTGCGAGCCAGAGGCAAAAGTTACTCATAGCTGCCAACTTTAGTTTCTCCCATCCCGGAGTGTAGTCTGTGCACAAACCTCACACGTACGGATTTCTGGGTCTCAGATTCTGTACTCTAGCCTTCATTGTAGATTCTAATGTACAGAATTTAAGTGCAGTTCTGAGTCCGGCTTAGGGTCACCATAATTACATAATTAAGACTCGCGACTATCCATTCCTTTGCAGAAAGCGCATGGACTGACGTCCTCCTGGGAATTCAAGAAGACTCACAGAGATATAGAAACCTCTTGCATGATCCAGGAGACAGCACAAATATGCCAATGCACCTTGACATCTTTTCCACAAATGAAAGTACATACCAGGCCCAAAGCAGGTTTATGTGGATCTGGCATTTTAAAGTTCATGAATAACTATCAATGTGCGTAGGCAACCGATGCACTTTACAAAATGCAAATGTGTTTCCCATGTGCTGAATCGCCTATGCTTACATGTATTATTGACCCTTAATAGATCAATAGTGAAAATAAACCCAGTTTAGAAATAGAGGTAAATCTCCCAGGCTGCAGCGTTAGCATTCTGATAAAGTAAAGGTCAGGTGGGAGGCGCATGTTTTAATCATTCGGCAGATCTTATAAAAAATTTGTGCTATTATAATAAAAATAATAATACAAAAATTCTGCTGAAAATCTTGAAAGGTAAACAAAACCTATAACATCTGTGTCTGGTCAGGGCTACAGCTAGAGGGAAGGTCTCCTGCAGATGACTGAATGCAGAGGTCACACATTTGTATTTATATTTATGTTTGTATATTTTTATATTTATGTTTCCCCAAATGAATCTGAATCCAAATTGTGTTTCATGTCTGTAGTGTTATATAACTGCAGGGAAAATGAATCCATGCAGGCTCTCTGGTTGTTATGTTGACAGTCAAATTGTCGACAGGTCAAAATGTCGACAGTTGAGTATTATGGACCGGATTCACAGAACCGGTGTGAGTTAGGCACGACTTACAAGTGCCATAGCGCTACCTTAACAATCCGTGCAATGTCCGCATGGACGTTGCCTCTCCCCCTCCCGTCCTCCCCGGCTAATCTAAATCCCTCCCCCCTCCCACTTTTATAAAACCCTCCCGAGGCAGCATTACGTTGCCTCTTTTTACCTAAAATTCTGAATTGGTACGTAGATTGCGTAAGGAAACTACTACGCATGCATAGGTCCTTTACTAAAGATACGCACCTAAGAAGTGACTGCTTATGTATTACATATGTGTTATATATATATTTATATTTTTATGTTTTTATAAGTTGTCTGCATTACATTAAGTTTACAGATGTTACAAAGAAATACTAACATCATACTCAACTGTCCACATTTTGACTGTCGACATTTCTTACCAGACCCCTATGTAGATAATGGACATCAGACAGGACCCAGACTACCACAAAATGGCCTTTTTCTGCTCACAGCAAGTGGAAAACGCATGTTTGCAAGTGCAGATAAACCCACCGCGCTTTCCCGTACAGATCTGTATCCAGACTTCTATACAGGAAGTGTTTTGTTTTTTTTAAATTGTGTTTATTTTTGATATTTTCTTTTATACATACACAAACAAACATACACAGGTAACAAGACTCCCCCATACCAACAACCCTTACTCCCACCCCCCCCAAAAAAGTAACATAGCGTACTCTTACACATATTATTAACATGGGATGTTCAAAAACAATTTACCATGCAAATACAGGACATGTATACAGTTACAAATAACCAAATATACTACTTACATACATTGTTGGTAACACAGCTTGTTTATAATACCTATCTAAAACAGAACCATGCTGATCAACTACATTGTGGTACCCCGGGGCTAAGATATAGGTCATCAACATACATCGTACATCATACATCACGCACGGCCTAGGGTATGCAAGGAAAGGTAGGATAGTTCCCTACTGCACAACCTTACCCCCCGACTTCAATTGTCTCGAACCGCTAAGATATCCAACCATGAATCCTACTCATCCCCAGTCTCTAATGTAAAAGGAGATTCTATCCAATAAGACCAGATTTTGTGAAATGTAGACAGAGCTTTACGTTTCGTGTACATGAACCTTTCATGATTCATAGTTTGGTTAACCAGGGCAATCCAGTTAGACCAAGAAGGCCTGTCCACCGCCATCCATGTCCTAGCAACCAGGACCAGTGCCAGAGAAGTTACAATCCCGACATACTTATAAATAACTGTGGAAAAATTCTCCTCTAAGTCAACACCAAAGATAAACATTTTAGGGTTCAATATTGGAAGCCCAGGAACAGTAGTCACTACACTATCCCACACCCTTTGATAGAACTCATGGAGCAACGGACAGTCCCATAATAAGTGCCAAAAACCTGCTTCCAACCCTCGGCATCTAACACATCTAGAACTGCCTCTTAAACCTAACTCTTGTAGTTTAAGGGGGGAATAATAAGCCCTATGAAAAATAAAAAAATGTATCTGTTGAAATCGAATACAAGCGGATGCATATTTAGAGCTGGACAACATTTGGACCCATTCTTCCTCATTTATTATCCCCACATCACACTCCCATTTCTCACGCAAAGCAGACAGGTCGTTTTTCCAGGCATGACTCAACAATTGCTGCCGTGGACAATGTTTTTAAGACAACAGAGGCTTGAAACAATACCGGACCCCTACCCAACTGAGCCGCAAGGGCATGTCTGAGCTGAAAATATCTGTATAAACTGCTATTTGGCAGCCCATATTCCAATTTTAAATCCGCAAAACTCCGCAGACACCCATCCACATATACCTGCCCCACTTCCACAACTCCGGCCTCCCTCCAAAACGATCGCCCAGGGAGAGCTCTTAAATCAGGGAAAGTGGGATTTGACCACAAAGGAGTGACCGGATCCATCCCGTTATCCTGCAGCAATTTACGGACCGATTCCCAGACCAAGAGCGCTTGCTTTACTAAGGGTATCCTGCAGTTTTTAGATTGCGCTGCCATTAAAAATTGTATTGGAGTCAAAGAAACACCCCCCGCCTCTCTAATCAGATCGCCCAGGACCCCGCTCCCCCCTTCCTTGAACCACACAACCAGATGAGCCATCTGTGCCGCTAGATCTCATCTCTAATACTGTTTGCAACAGATGAAATATGACTCCCCTGCAATCACTATGGTTTAGCCCAGAAGTAACTCATTTCAAGCACTTTCTTAAGTCTGGATCCAGAAACAGTGTTTTACTCCTCTCATGTAGAAGTGTTTTGAGCTTTACCTTGAATGCAGAGTTGGAGACCAAGATAAATATTGGGCCCCTCATTTATTTTGTGTTGTAGACTAGTAACTCATTTCAAGCACTTTCTTAAGTCTGGATCCAGAAACAGTGTTTTACTCCTCTCATGTAGAAGTGTTTTGAGCTTTACCTTGAATGCAGAGTTGGAGACCAAGATAAATATTGGGCCCCTCATTTATTTTGTCACTTGTTGTAGACTCCTCACAGGTGGTCAAAGGGTTCTTAGCGCATTTTGCAGTTCCATTTATTTGGAGGGAAAAGAATGTTCACCATACAGACTATTACTTTTGTCTGACGAACGTTTCAGCTCTAAGTCAAAGCACACTGTGACATACACTCATTTACCATCCACCATACGATCCATGTCATTGTGATGAATTGCCTTGTGCCAAAGCCTTCAGAAATGGTCCATCTTATGGATGTTTACGAGCAATAGAGCCTGTACAGCATGGGGACTATCATGTAAGTCTTGACCCAACCTTTGAAGCTTAATGTTTGACTCCTGAACTACATTTACTTGCCAAGCAGCTCTCCATGACCTTGTCTTTGATTCAAACCTATCTTAAAGCCAAGATGAACTTTTAGGCTCCTAATTGAAAGACTTTAATCAACTCCACAAAAGAAACAAATGTATGTGTTTTAGACAGAGGCATAGTGGCTGTAAGGTCTACTTTTCCCTTGAAGGTGGACTTGGTCATAAGTATAAAACAGAGGCGTTTATATATCAACTCTTCTAAAGTTATCTTGAAAGTTGATTTTCTCCACAATGGCAATAAGTTTCCCTCAGTAGCACTTGCAGATGCTGAGCATGAAAAAATCAAGTATGAAGAACAATGGCATTTCTGTGGTGCCAATTGGGTACATAGATTGACTGTGTGTGTGGTCTTTAAAGACCACACGTAATTGGTTTAGGAAAAAGGAGGCGTGTCAGTGCCGCCTCGGGGAACAGTGGGCGGTGAGGGCACAACAAGGGGACTTCTTATGGCACTCTTAAGTGCCATTACGCATCTAAAAACAGGGTGCAGTTGTAGGTCAGGACAAGTTAGTTAGGTGTGGTCCCAGCTGTGAATCAGGTTTGATATCATTAAGTGATGACATTGTATTCAGCACACAAAGCACTATTAGCTCCAGTTATTTTCACTCTTATGACGGATAGTAAGAAAGGCGGATGAGGAAGAGGAGGATGAGAGGGTGACAGTAGGCACTTCCGCTTGGATCTCCGTTCAGACATACGCAGATCAGTGTGAAGAACCTAAGGATTGGCAATGGACGTCATCCATTGTTCCTATATCCACCCATCACGAGTATCTTGTACGCATTGTAAGTGACCCCGCCCTTTGCGGAGACTGGATTCACGATATTCAGTCTCCGCATGGGGAGGCTTGTTTTCTCATTGAATCAAGCCCATGATGTGAAGCTGATGGTCACTGGTGGGAAAGGGCCGTACTCAGAGAAACGTGTTCACGGTAATTCCATGCATATTTTTAGGTACGTTTCAACTGCGCGTGTGTGGTAACTTTTATTACGTACTTCACGTAGACTATACTCGCGGATGTGCCTCACGGATGGACTTGTGAATCGCACGTGGGCACATACGTACAGATATGCGACACAAAAATATGTATGTGCAAATTTAAATAAAAATGGGCGGGGAAGGCATTTAAAGGAGGGAAAATGGGTGCTACTATCATGAATCGCACGTATGGAGGACACAAACGCATGGAACTACAAACGGAAAGATACAAGTGGTTTATGGAAGTTACCGACAGCACGGCCGAGAGAGGGGAGTGTCATGGGTGTGAGGGGGTGTGGCCTGCACCGGCCGTGTGTATAATTGTGGCCTGATCTGGAAACGGATCTCTGAATATGGCCCAAAATCTTTAAAAATTTGACTTTTCACAGATATCATATGGTCGGATCTCCCCCAATATCTGAGAATTCCTTAAAGTTGTGTTTCCTGTTACACACGCGCTGCAATCGCCTTTTATATCTGTATCAGTGAGACTAGGCATGCGGTCTGTGGGTGCACAGATGAGGAATAAGGTGCAACAGTAGGAAAATACCAGGAATCCAGTACATGTGATAAATGGGATATTGGTACAGTTATAGAAGGCCAGGGTATAGAAGGAGGAGTCCAGTGAACTGACCTATGAGATGAGGAATAAGTGCAGTAGTCTGTATGTTTGTATAGGCCATACTTTTCAGCTCTAAACCTGTCAGAAGCTAAAATGATTTATCACTATTTTGAGTGGAGCCCAGTATTTTTCTTGGCTTCCATTTTGTTCTTTGATAAAATTCTTTCTGTGTTAATGAACTGTGTGAATGGCCGAGAAAACAGGATGTTTTCAATACATTTCTAAAGGGTTCCACATGTCTAAGATTCTCTGAACTGAAATAGTAATTTTTATTCAATTAAGGAGGTCCTTGGGGCATATTGATTCCCACATTTCATGTAAGAAATATCCAGAAGTTATGAATGTTCTTGTAATGTCCTGATTTCACATTTCACTGGGCCGGATCCGATTTTCCCAATAGATACCCCTGATCAACAGATACAGAGGCATCCGGCATCACTTGGGTTCACGCATCTGTGATTGGGAGACAAGGAGAATTTCTCATAGCTCCCCCATCTGTTCTTAATTTAAATGGGCGAATAGAGCAGCAGGTGATTAGTAAAGTCATACTGTGAGTGTACTTATATGGTAAACTCCTCCCCTTGCGATCTCTCCGTTGTCAGAACCCTTCAGAAGAAATGCAACACTGGATCACGGAGATTATGTATCCTCTGCAATTGTACTGTCCACATGTGCAGACCCTGAAAAAGGTGCCTACGTTGCAGGAGTCTTAATCCAATCCATGTCCACATACAGCCATGTGTTGTTCGTTCTATAGATTCCCACTTCCACTAGCGTACATACCCATTCACCATTTTAAATGACACGGAGATACAACCAATACAGAACTCTAATTCATTCCATGTCTGAATTCTAAGGATCCATAGTGAAAGCACTGTACATGCTTAAGAGTGAGTTAGGATTGGACAGAACCGCACCTAACTCAACTTTCCTTCCCCTAACCCACCCCCCCGCCCCGTTTTTAGGTACATAGGGCTACCTTATCTTACCATGCGTAGTTTCCTTCTTAAGAAGGTTACCATGCACGGACATATGGCCTGATCCAGACCTACGAATGAGAGCGGAGCGTATTACCGCTTCAGCGTAAAAACTTTCACTCCCATGACACTCCCCTTACCTCTACCTTCGTACGCTAAATAAGTATACCAATATGAACCCCAAAACGCAGGGAAATATAGGCAGAGGATGATACTAGCACTGGAGATGTTACAGGCTGCTCTCCTAATCAGGAAGGTATACCAAACAAGGGGCCTTATCCAGACCTACGCATGAGAGCGGAGCGTATTATCGCTCCAGCGTAAAAACTTTCACTCTCACGACACCCCCCTTTCCTTTACCTCCGTACGCCGGCTGAACCCTACCTTAACTTTTCCCGGCGTCAGTATGAATTTTCGTAGCGATGCGCTGATCGTACCGGACAAAGCACGCCCATACTGTACAATTTAAATGGCTCCCCCCGCCTACATTCCCTAACTCCAGTGTCCGTACTAACTTTGTAATATAAACACGCCCCGTCGTCGGAAAAAAACGCAAAGAATACGGACGCCTGAATCGCCGCTACGAAAAGGTCTTTGGAACGACCGGAAGTTGTCACTCTGCACATACGCAGTGCATTTTTTCTGCCGAATTTACGCTTACGACCAGTGTACGGTCGCTTGCGAGCGTAGGTCTGGATCAGGCCCATTGCCTCTCCCTGCCCCTCCCTGTCCTACCCACCAAATCTAAGTCCCTCCCCCCTCACACTAAACATTCCCCAAGGTGGCATTAGCACACCTCCTTCTTCCCAAACTACTCCGTGCAGTCTTTAAAGACCACCCAGAGGCAAGCTACGTGCCTAAGTGGTACATAGATTGCTCAAATGACCTACAACGCAAACGTAGTAGGTCATTTCAGAAAAGACCGTACTTAAGAAGCAGCTGCGTTAACACGGTCCATTGGGCCTGATCCAGACCTACGCTGGCTGGCGTTAAGATGCCAGCCAGCAGCGTAAGATCGGCTTAAAATCTAATCTGCGCATGCGCCGGGCAGATGTTGCCCGGCATAGCTACGGCAACGCCCGATCATTGATCGGACATACGTAGCAGCGCCGTAGTAATGCTGGATGGGCGTCCCCCAGCGTTACAACGTTCAGGTTAGTGTAGGTGGGCGGGGGGAGTTAGTTTAATGAGGGAGGGAGGGGTTAGCGTCCAAACGCTCCTGTGTGAGCGTATTTTCCCTTGCTTAGGCCGGCTGAAGTTAGGGTAGCGTTCAGCCGGCGTAAGGGGAGTGTCGGGGAGAGTGCACGCCGATACGCTGTGCTTTACTAAACACAGCGCATCGGCTTAGGTCTGGATCAGGCCACCAAAGGAAGCTATCTTCCTAAACATTAGATTCTCCACTGGGATTTCCAGGGTGGGATCAGTAATTGGAAGAGAATCTCAAAAGTCTCAATCAATCATCATAAAGGCTTTTTTGTTTTGTGTGTGTGTTTTGGGCTTGGTTAGGCCCTTTACGTGCTCAGTGGGGCCGCCTTAAGAATGATGGACCTGATTCACACTTAAGAATTCTTCTGGTTTTAGGTGCTTATATTTAAGAACGGATGCACTGCGCATGTGTAGTAACTTTTATACGCTATTTGCGTTGGACTTAAGTTCGCAAATTCCGCAAATTAAATGACCAAATGAAGGCGCGGTTATGCAGTTAAGTTCCTAAGTAGTCTCCCTACGCATTCAAATGCGAACCTACAGTTAAAGGAGCCCTATGGCACTCGTAAGTCATATAAGAACCTGAAAACCGGGGGCGTGCCGAGGGAGTTTCATTGCTATTAGTTGCGTATATTTAGGAACCTATCGCGTTCTTAAGTGTGAATCAGGTCCGATGTAGTTTCAGTAATCCACCTGTCCCTGCACATTAATAGTACCAGTTAATAGTGATACTGTTCAGTGTATGAGAGAGAACTAAACTACATTACTAAGCATCCAATCTAATCAGTAACAGTGTACTTACCATATACACAACAGGAAGCAGTTCAGTAATGGGAAAATACTGTGACAGAATTTATGGAAAGCTCTTGTTTACTCTGGAAATATACGTATATATCTAAGCCAGCGCTGCTTTTTAGTGTCAGCTCCGTCTGTCCCTGGCCCTATGCAAACTTTATTGTGGAGGTTTGATTTAATATGCCACCGGAGTATAGGATCTTCTTTTGATGGTACATATGCCATCTGTGTTGTTCAGGATAAACCATAAATTCATTGTTTACCACATCAATAATATATTATATATATTTTTACATTGACAACATTGGGCCTAATCTAGATCTCCGTCCGACACCCAACTTCCGCAAGCTGACGGGTGTCTGGTATGGACTGCGCATGCCCCGGGCAGATGTTATGCAATGGATTCCTGGCATACGAAACTCATTTCCATACTCTAGGAGTTCCGTTGTTTTCTGATATGTATAACATGCAGGTCAGTTACAGTCTGTGGCCCGAAAATAGTATTTTTGAAATACAGTCTAACTCTATTTCGAAAATACTATTACTGCAAAATGTTATGAATGGGTAAGCATACTATTCAGCATGCTTACCCATTCATTCAATCGGAAACCGCTGCTGCATACTACACCTGCCGAACCACCGAACACTACATCCGCCGCACCACCAGAGGTGAATACTGGGGACAGTGCTAGGTTCAGGCTGCAGGGATGGGGGTCTTTGGGTTAGACTACTTGGATGAGTATCTTAGGGTCAGGCTGCAGGGAGGGGAGTCTTAGGGTTAGGCTGCGAGGAGGGGAGTCTTAGGGTTAGGCTGCGGGGAGGGGAGTTTTAGGATTAGGCTGTGGGGAAGGGAGTCTAAGGATTAGGCTGCAGGAAAGGGAGTTTTAGGATTAGGCTGCGGGGAAGGGAGTCTTAGGGTTAGGCTGTGGGGAAGGGATTTTTAGGGATAGGCTGCAGGGAGGGGACTCTTAGGTATCCTTACGTTAGAAAATACGCTACGCGAATGTGCGTATTTTCTGCGGTGCGCATGCGCAGTTCGATCAAAACTGCGAATTTACGTGTATACCACACGTAAATTTGCAGAAAAACGTAGTTCAGGATCTGCCCCATTGTCTCCTCAAGTCCTCTTGTATGTTTTTGCTCCCTGGTTCCAAGTCCTGTCTCCAGTCCTCGGTCCCAGTTTCTGGTCCCTGGTTCTTGTATTTTTGAGTATCTGGTTTCTGCCTGTGTCTCCTATGTGTGCACTGCCAGTGTTCAGCTGCTCTCTGCACTATTCATTCCTGGAAGTCTCTCCTATTCTACATATCTGCACTACTCCTGCAACCCCTGGATCCCGTATATATGGACATCTGGACACTGGACCCTGCCTTAAATTTTCCACACCGAAATTCTGAGCATCGTACATATGGGCCTAACCAAGCCCTTACTGGATGATTTGAATTCGGCTCCCCCTCCATTGGGCCTGATCCACACTTAATAACATCAGCTTATTTACGCACTTGGCAGATGTTACTCATTGTAACTCTGATTGTGTGTAACTTGTACGTAACTCCGTACAATAGGGCGTGATATCGCCGCAAGCCGAATATACGCATTGTGGGCAGAAGGAGGCATTTAAATTGTACGGTATACAGTGGCAAACACTGGATTTTGAAATGGGGGTTTCCAATGCGTGTAATACATGTGGGGTATATTAGCATATCTCCCAACATTTTGGAGCCAGAAAATGGGACAAATAAGCCCCGCCCTGTCCCGCCCAAGGTCTGCCCCTGACCTGCCTGCACGGTAATGCCGCATGGGGCAAAAATTAAACCCTTGCCAGTGCGTGTGTGTTGGGAAATTAGACTGTGATGCGGCAGAGGTTTATGTAAAGGACTGTGTAAAATTGTAAAAAGATACTTAATATGATGCACTGTTGAAAATAAAACATATGTAAAGTGACAATACTGATAACAAGGTCGTACTATCTGACTGCCGAGACATCTAAGACATCCATTAACGTTCTCTGTGAAAGCAGGAAGTTTATGAAGTAGATTTGAAAATAATCAAAATTCTACCCTATGGAATTGCATTGGTTATTGGCCCAGATCCAGAACAACGCTTGTGAGCGAATTTACGCGTGGCGGAGACGTAAAATCGCCTTTTAGTAAGTACTGCGCATGCGCACCATAGAAAATACTCTCCGTAGCGTAAATGTGAACGTATGGGCCATTCACATATGTGTCACGTAAATACTTATATAATTTATATTTCACAAAAATACGTCTGAAATACGCTATGTAGGCGGGGGTTTGTATTTAAAGTGTACAGTATGGGAGTGCTTAGCTGCGTAAATACGTGTTGCCCATACGTACGTGAGCGGATCACATCGGTTACGTTGCCAAAAGTTAAGGTAGGGTTTGGAAAGCGGATCTTGGACAAAATACGTACATTCAAGGGGTGTGCGAGGAGAGTGTATAGAAGGTACGCACGCGAGTAAACGTATTGCAGACGTAGTTCTGGATCTACCCCAGTGTCTGTAACAAGTCCTGTTTTTGATATTTTTTTTAGGTGTCTTATAAGTTACTTCTTACACGTTTTATATTGAAGGTACAGATCAAATAGCAATAGTGGAGCACATTACACAATGGACCAGAGCTTGTGTCAGGGCATAAACACTGTTAATGTGTTTGTGACCCATTCATCATCCCCCACCTGTTTTCCTAATACAGCACAGGCCATTACCATCTTCCTCTATGTCAGTCTGCCCCACATGGCTGTGAAGCCACGTGCCTTTCATTGCACCTGTGAAACCACACCCCCTTTTTCGAATTTACGTTATACTCACACAGTATAGAAACGGCTACGTTAGGTAATTGTGGATCCTGTCCAGCGTGAGGATATTTAGCATGTATTAGAAAAAAATGATTATAAATAAAGATAGGAGCCGCACAGATTCTGTATTCAAATAAAATTTCTGCTCTTTTCAAAATCCCGTCCTGCTGTCACCAAATGGCGCCTGTCAAAAAAGAGAGCACCAGAGATGCTCATCACAAGGGGCGACAGCAGGACAGCCGGAAGAACATGGGAGCACACAGATGGGTATTAATCTGAATGATATGATTAATGCCCTATCGTTTCCAAATATACACTTTCTTTATTATGTTACACACCCCGGGACTGATCCGGATCTGAACGCCATATTGCAAGCATCAGTCTGCAAAACAACCTGTGGCTGTCCAGGTATTGTGAAACTACATGTCCCAGCATGCCTTAACCGCACAGGCAAGCTGAGACATGACACAGCATGCTGGGACTCGTGGTTTCACAACACCTGGACAGCCACAGGTAAGCCAGGCCTGCTCTAGGGGACTCAGAGGAGCACACTATGGCAGCTCTGGATCCAAAGGTTTTGTACATATACACAGATATTTTGGGGCCCGGGGCACATCCTCAGCGCCCTTTCCCATACATGACATTAGTGACGTCACATTGGGAGGGGGGGGCGCGGCACTGAATTACCAGCGGGCCATATGTAGGGAGGGATTTCTCTGTGCACTGGCCCCCTAGTGTACAGCAAGTATCGGCTATTGGATACCGCCAATACCTGCTCCTGTAGAGCTCATGGTTAGTATATGCGTCCCCTCAGCTCCGGTTACACTCTCTGCACTGTAATGTATAGTGAAGATGATGGTTATGCTTTGTGCGAATCCTTCACCGATGACGCAAATGCGCTTAAAGTAAAGTCATGATTAGAATTAGCTTCCAAATAATTTAAATGAAAACAGTGACCGGTTTTTTGAAGCCAACACAATACATCGGCAGCATTCCCGTCATTGTCTTATTGCACTATAAATGTAAATGCTGAGCTGTCAGCACCCCCTGAACTGAGACACAGGAGGGAACATACAGAGGTGTTGTGTATGTTCGCCCATCCGAAAAGACCGCATATAGGCAATCTACGTATCGAAACGATACGCAGATTACGTACAATAGCTACTACGCATGGAAGACGGACGTAGTTCTGGATCCAGCCCCAGGTGACTTCCGGCGTGTATAAGTCACCTGATCCAGTCCAGTCTGTGGATGGTGCAAATGTTTTGCCGTAAGCCGTGCGCACTTACGTCTGCACCTCTACCACTATATTACCGAATATGTTCCTCCACCCCTCCGCTTCCCCGAACCACACCCTCGCAACACAAGTGTCTGTGTGGTGATCGTGCACACTGAGCGTGCGCAGTGCAGAGTAACGTGAAATGCGCTGTGGGTGCACGTTCGAGTTTGGATCAGCCCCATAGTGGCTGCAGAGCATGGATTCTTCACCACAAGGGGTTAAATAACGGCTCTCAGGCAGAGCTGCATCCTAGTCCTAGCGACTCGCTCTCCACATTCGCAGGTCCCGGGTGATTGGGTTAAATGATTTCTATCATCGCAGGCGCTGGGAGTCCCGCGGGCCAGGCTGCAGTTAAACTTTCTGTGTCTGTGGCTGCTGAACTGTAATTAGGTAACAGGAATACTAATTAGAGTTTAAATAATGGATAACAGCTCAGGAAATGGCTTTAATAATACCGCAAACTGAATTTAACCCATCACATCACTCGCTGACAGCCTCGCTCGCTGAAAGCCTCACTGAAGCCCTTCGCAGTCTCTTTGGATGAAAGTTTATTTGCTCAGTAGATATAAGCTGTGTGCCAGCGGTCTCTTCTCACAGATGAGTGTCCCTTGCCATACCTAGCACGTGTCCCTCTATTAGCCAGATACTGATCGGTGAAATGGGCGGTGTTTGGACCATATATGGTCATTTGTGGGTGGAACTTGCTGAGTTGAACCTTTTTTGGGGCTCTCAGTGTTAGAGCTATGCCCTTGCTGCTGTAAGCCCTCTGTGGAATGGAATAGCTGACTGGGCCACTCCTTACTGTACTCTCTAATGCCGACTCACGCTACCTTCAGATGTTGTAAAACTACAAATTACAGCATAGGCACAGCTGATACCACCTGGCAAAGCATGATGGGACTTGTAGTTAAACAAAAACTAAAGCGTTTCAGGTTGCCTATACTTGTTGTAATGGGTGTCCTCAATGCCATCCATACAATGGTTCCACCAAAATGCCACAATTAATAGATGGCATTTTGGCATTAATTGTGGCATTTTGGTGGAACCATTGTATGGATGGCATCTGGTTTTTAATCAACTGTCTACTTGGTTTACAACCAATCCTTGATATGCTGGCAAAGACAGGGGGGATTGAGGACACCCACCTCCTACATACATGGCCATAGCCAGGAGGTAGACAGAGGACCTTGCCATCGGTGGTCCATTTATCTGATTGGTCGGACAGCATGAATTAGAAAAGCAGCTGCTGGCCCTCTCCCCTTATGAATAGGTCTGACACTATTCTACGTAACAAATATGGAGCCAACATAACCATGGGGGACACAACTAAGCACAGTTATTTTCCATTACATTGCTACAAATGTGAATTCTAAGAGGTACCTTAGGGAAAATGTGAAGATTTCTCCTTCCCCTTCTACCTAAATCTAATCTTCCCCTTCAGCCTACCTCTAACCTTCCCCTTCAGCCTAACCCAAACCTTCCCCTTCAGCGTTAACCCTAACTTTCCCCTTTAGCCTAACCATAACCTTCCCCCTTTAGCCTAACCATAACGTTCCCCCTTCAGCCTTAACCTCAACTTTCCCCTCCAGCCCTAACCCAAAGCTTCCCCTTTTTGAACCTAACCCTCCATGTTCCACAGCCTAACTCTGACCTTCCCCTTAAGCCCTAACCCTAACCTTCTCCCGCTGCAGTCTGTCATATTGATAACGGGTTGAAATAGGTTGCTGTTTCCAAAATCAATTTTGCCGACCGTTTCGGCACCGATATAGCCTCATTGTTGAAATATGATCGGCCAGCGCGTCCTGCACCAAATGTGGTTTACCATAAACAGTGGTAATGAATCCAGAGGAAAGACGCACATTCCCGGGTTCTGTAGTGTTGCGTTTGTTGATTTATTTTTGTGTAGCTCATTTGGACAAAATAGCAGAGCTGGAACCACAGCAAATATAAATCGTGCATGTGACTGTGTAAAGGAGAACTTTTATCTTGTTTTTGTGGCTTGCGGTGACGAGTTATATTTCATCTCGGAGAAGTATATTTAAGGATCACATCCCCAGGTGCTCCGGGTAGAGGATGAGTTATTCCTTTGTTTTCAGAGCAATGTGTTGTGCAGAGAGCCTGCATACATTATATTTATATCTGGCTACATTCCGCTTCTCACATTGTCCGTTATTTTACAATTTATTGAAAAAAATGTGTGATCTCCATGGACCGGAGTCCACAGATACGTAAGTGTGTTATATACATGCGTGTTTTTACGTTTATACGCACGTTAAACCTAACCACATGATTCACACTAACGTACCTCAACCTTCCGACCGATTCATGCAGGATTCCAATGCTAGCGGGTGCGTACCTAGAGGGGCAAGACACTCCACAAGAGCTCCACACGGACTGCTGATGTACAGTATGGGAGTGCCATTGCAGCATATGCGGCCCATGCCATAGGCAATATAGGCGGTTGCCCTAGGGGCACCCGCGCCTATTACGGACTGTCACCCAC
>WWET01000739.1:433973-444616 GCA_011038615.1 Limnodynastes dumerilii | reverse complement strand
CTAGCAATGGAGGCTGACGTATGGAATCTGCTATTGGGTCTGGGTCTGGTCCATGGTCATGTAATCGGTGCTTACCTTTTTTGACAAATAACCTGCTCGACACTGCTGGATCCCTTGCCACCGGATCGACTGTGACGCCAGATCAATATCCTGTTCAACAGTTCGGTGCTCGGTGAGGACACCTGCTGGACACTTTCAGGCTCAAGGTTACATGAATGGGTAAGTATTGTACTTAATGTTCATTTTAAGGCTAGTTTTAGGCTTAGGGTAGGGTTAGATTTAGGATGCTATAAATGGACAGTTAGGGTTGAGGCTGCGGTAAGGTGATGGTTAAGGTTAGGTTGCGCTGAGGTCAAGAGTTGGATTCCCGGACTAGGCCTTATCTGTGTGGAGTTTGTATGTTCTCCCTGTGTCTGTGTGGGTTTCCTCCGGGTGCTCAGGTCTCCTCCCAGACTCTAAAAACATTCTGGTAGGTTATTTTGCTGCTGAATAAATTATCCCTAGTCTGTGTGTGTGTCTGTATTACCTTAGAATGTAGCTCCAATAGGGCAGGGACTGATGTGAATGTGAAATAAAAATGCTAAATTACTAAATTAATTAATTAAAGGAGCACTTAGATTAGGCTGTCGTGAGGGGAGGGTTAAGGTTAGGGTGCGGGGAGGGGAGGCTAAGCAGTGGCCAACGCAGGATTTTGAAAGGGGAGTTTCCAATATGTGTATATTTTTACATTTTTTTTTTCAATTTGGGGGGTTTCTGGGCAACCAGAAACCCCCCCTGGGTGCACCACTGGGCTAAGGATAGTGTTTATGTCAGGCTTTTTTCTATAGACTACAGGTAGGTATAATAATAAAGGACGGGATCCTGATCTCCGCTCGCTTTCCGTATGTGCGGAAGTACGCACAAGAGAGGGTAGTGAAATCCTCCGTCACTCCCCTCTCCTGTGCGGCTTTAAGGCAGTTACGCCTCCATAAGCCTGCCTTAAGTTAAACGTATGGATCCCACAGTTTATAATTTTTTTCAGAATGGGTGATTATGCCGATCGGCATGCTTCACCCATTTTGATTCAGAAACACCGCAGCCGCCGCTATCCTGGCGCTACCGCAGGACCACAGGGAAAGGTGAGTAACCTCTACAGGGTGTGGGGTAGGGAGGGTTAGGGTCAGGCTGCAGGGGAGGGAAGGTTAGAGTCAGGCTGCAGGGGAGGGAGTGTTAGGGTCAGGCTGTGGGAGAGGGAGGGTTAGGGTCAGGTTGCAGGGGAGGGTGGGTTAGGGTCAGGCTGCAGGAGATGGAGAATTAGGGTCAGGCTGCGGAAGATGGTGGGTTAGGGTCAGGTTTTGGGGAAGGTAAGATTAGGGTTAGGGTTAGAATTAGGGGTTAGGGTTAAGCAGTTAAAAGCCTTACCTTTCGGAGCACCGTATTCAGTGCTCTGTGGATCGTTTGCGGGTCAGGTTGCAGGGGAGGGAGGGTTAGGGTCAGGCTGCAGGAGATGGACAATTAGGATCAGGCTGCGGGAGATGGTGGGTTAGGGTCAGGTTTCGGGGAAGGGAATATTAGGGTTAGGGTTAGAATTAGGGGTTAGGGTTAAGCCTTACCTTTCGGAGCACCATATTCAGTGCTCTGTGGATCGTTTGCTATCCCTCATCGGGCCATATGCAATTGAAATCCCTCCCTGTTCGAAACTAGTGGGGAAAAAACGGCCCTGTCAAACTAGGGCCGTTCTTTCCGTGGACCCACACCCGCTCCTACTGTATAATTTCTATCTTCCCCCCGCCCATCTCTCATAATTTGTGTGGGCAGAGGGGAAGAGACGCCCCATCGGACAGAACAACTACCGCACAGAACTAAGTTCCATACAATAGAAATTACTATCGAAAGGAGGGCGCATGCCCCCTGCAGTCATAACAGGCCACTTTCACACTTTACATGCGTAAATGGCCTAACGGACGGACCTGTGTATTCAGTCCAATATTATTATAGTGTTGTTAGTGAAGTAACACTGTAGACTACATTTTCATAGCATAGCCCTTCATATACTGTCTACCTCATGTTGTCAAGTGTGTCAGTGTTGCAAAAATGACTTTATATCTTATCCACCACACCCCTCTGAATACCCCTGGCTGGCGCTTGGCTTAGGGAGAACAAAGGTCAGACGTCTTATTTTGTCTTCCTAAGAATAAGACCGCCTTGATTGCAAAAGCAGAGAATCAGTAAATATATAGCGATGGTCTGTTATTCTCCTCCTGCTTGTGCCATTACTGATATTATCCCTTGTGTAAGAGCATAATTCCACTTAGTGTCCCTCAGGGAGGTCACAACATTACCAGATGTTCTTTTATTCTTTGGAAGTATTTAATGAACTGCAGAGATTCTGTTGTTTCATACTTTTCCTCCAGTTTCTTAATTACGTGTGGGAATAGTTTTCAAGACTGGTTGCTTATACTGTACTGTACTGTGGGTCTGACATCTAATACTGTAGGCCCTCAATCCCCTATAACACTTATAATGTAAAAACATAAATGAAAACCTAAAACCAAACCAGGTGGTCCCATAAAGATAGCATGAAATGAGTTACCTGCAAAAGAAAAAGACCATGGGTCAGATCCAGAACAACGCTTCCGTGCGCATTTACGCCTGGCAGATACGTAAAACCGCAATTTGGTATGTACTGCGCATGTGCACGACAGATAATACGCTACATAATGTAACGTAACTGTGAGCGTATGGGCCATTCACGTATCAGCAGCGTAAATTCGTTCGAGGGGGTGTGCCAATTTTACGTTAGCCATAAGTACGCTTAAAATACGCAATGCAGGCGGGGTTTGCATTTATATCGTACAGTATGGGCGTGCTTAGCTGCGTAAGTCCACGTTGCCTATACGTACGTGTGCGGGCGTGAGCGGTTACGCTGGCAAAAGTTAAGGTAGGGTTTGAAAAGCGGAAGGCAGTCAAAGTACGTCCATTCAAGGGGTCTGCCCTTCCCTCACTCCAGTTATCTAGTCCTGGTCCCTCTTCCTGTTAGTCTATCCCTATCTTTGTATATTGTAAGGTCTCTAAGCACTCTCTCAAAACGCACCTGTACAGGCAAGGCTGCCCCTCCTCTACATAACACCCCCACCAGACTCTACTTCCGTCCCTCACTCTTCTTCCCCTCCATTGCTCACACCAGCAGTCTATTTACTCCCCATCCTTATGTCTCCCATTAGTTCACCCTACCCACATAGGATGTTAGTTCACTATAGCAGGGCCCTCCATCCCAGTGTACTCCTACTTATCCTTACTTTCCTACCATCTTCAGGCCTTTCGGCAACCTTTTACCCCCTTCCCACCTGGTGGTCCAGCTCTCACTCACCCACTTTACCTCTCACCGCACTTCTCTACCCCCTCACCCTGATCTGATTAAGCTTGATATCTCACATCTTACCTTGCTGCGTGTGCTTTATTTTTTATTTAATACTGTATTGTACTGTTTACATTGTGTTGTATTATTATATTGGATTGTATTATTGTTTACATTGTGTTGTATTATTATATTTAATTGGATTACTGTTTACATTGTGATGTTTTATTATATTGGATTGGTTTATTGTTTACATGGTGTTGTATTATTATATTGGGTTGGATTATTGTTTACATTGTGTTGTATTATTATATTGGGTTGGATTATTGTTTACATTGTGTTGCATTATTATATTGGATTGGTTTATTGTTTACATTGTGTTGCTGTATTATTATTATATTGGATTGGGTTATTGTTTACATTGTGTTTTGTTATTATATTGAATTGGATTATTGTTTACATTGTGTTGTATTATTATATTGGATTGGATTACTGTTTATATTGTGTTGTATTATTATATTTGATTGAATTATTGTTTATATTGTACTGTATTGTACTGTTTTGCTGTCTAGTCCTTTCCCTGTGTTTCCCTTGTGGCCTTACAAATAAATGTAATTATTAATAATAATAATAATAATAATAATGATGATAATAATAATTTGAAGACCATCTATTAGGACTTCAAGCTCCTGGACTTATGTCTACACTGGCAGCTCACACACATACCTGGCCTGACCCAAGCTACAAGAGCACGTGGGGTGTAACCAGGTCGGATTCCAGTCATTTCCATTTCCACTTCAAATGCTAAAAATCGGATGAACCATAACAATGGAAAATCAGCTTTAGTGCTCGTCAGCTCCGATCCGTCATCCGTCATATATAACTGCAATGTCTCTCATTAGAGAACACGTTCCACGCTCTGAAGAAGAAGCCTCATTCATTGGTAGACAGACTCATTTATTAGATGCCAGTCCTGTATTAGGAAAGCGTGCACACAGCCATCTATCCATCCCAATTTGTAGCTCCTATATTAGGCACACACTGGTCCCTGTACCCCGGGGCTGCCTATATTACCTTTCCTGCTTCTATATTAAGACACCGCCACACAATTTAAATTCCCATATTAGGCTGTTTATATCAGCCGAGGACACAACAAAGATATTAACTGGTTCTTGGCCAGCCGCTGCCTGTGTGAGTTCTGATCTTTAATTACTGCAGCAAAACTCAGATTACAAAAAAGATTTATGTTAGTTTCCTGGATAATAGGTGAACTTGGAGCCAACAACCCTCTTGGGGAAAACATATTAAGCTGATCGGAAAGGAGATTTTGTACTGAACTAGCTTTATTTTTGTCTTGAAATATGATGCCATCAGTTCCCTTCTGAACTCAGCCACAAGAACGGTTCCATACACAAATGTCCACAACAGGCAGCTCTACCCATTACATGGACCCACTCTGTTCTGGGGTGATTGCATTCCCCGCATAGAATGAGGGATTTCCAAAATTCCTTTTCGGATGACCCTTTTTCTAATACCCTCCATTTTACACATTTTTTTTTCTGAATGGGTGAGGATGCCGATCGGCATACTCACCTATTCCTTTTCAGAAACACCGCCGCCGCTGCTACCGCAGGACCCGCACCATGGGAAAGATGAGTAACCTCTCCAGGGTTAGGGTCAGGCTGCGGTGAAGGGAGGGTTAGGTTCAAGCTGCAGGGGAGGGAGAATTAGGGTCAGGCTGCGGGAGATGGTAGTTTAGGGTCAGGCTGCAGGGAAGGGAGGGTTAGGGTCAGGCTGTGGGAGATGGTAGTTTAGGGTCAGGTTGCAGGGAAGGGAGGGTTAGGGTCAGGCTGTGGGGAAGGGAAGGTTAGGGTAATGGAAAGGGAGGGTTAGAATTAGGTGAAGGGTTGTGGTAGTTTTCAGGTTTACCTTTCGGAGCATCGTGTTTGGTGCTCCGTGGATCAATTGCTATGCTTCATCGAGGCATAAGCAATCAAAATCCCAGCCAGTTCGAAACTAGCTGGGAGGAAACGGCCCTATCGAAATTGGGCCGTTCTTTCTGGGGACCCACACCCGTTTTGGGCATAGGATTATCTCACACTTCCAAAAGCAGACACTGTTCATACCTATCTCTCAGGCAAGCCTGATTTCTTCTGTGCACATTTTTACTTTGGTTTATGTGGCCATAAAGAACATTTTGTGAAGATATAAACCGGAGCTCAAAACAAACAGTTTATATTCCTAACATTTCTGCTGTCATTGGCCGGTGACGAAGGGTTTAACGTAGAACATTTGTTTTCCTAGAATTCAATTCCTTATGCCCCAGGACTAACATAAATAGTCAGGAGAGAGGCTGATAAATATGTTTCTGCATCTGCCGTCTTCATGTGCTAGAAGTGCTTTGTTTTTTCTGTTTAAAGGAGTGGATCCATGCTGTGTCGGAGTAGGCTCAGCGCCAGTCAATCAAGTACAGGGTTATATAGAATTTGGTGGATAAAAACCGCCTGGTCCATCCAGACTGCGTGATTTTTTTTGCTTAAAGCCATGATGCTTACGTTTATCTCTAACATGTTTAAATTGTTATCCTCCATCACCTCGGAGAGGAGGTTATTTCACTTATCAACTACCCTTCCAGGGATGTAATGTTTCCTCACATTTCCTCCTGTGTCAGGGCTGCCCTTGTGTTGCTTAAATTCTCTTTCTTTGCTTCCATTCTGTACCTGATTCTAACCTTTCTTTCTTATCCTCCAATTCTCTCCCTTCTCTGCTCCTGTCTCTAAGGGCCAGATTCATTTGACCGCGAAGACGGGAATAAGCACAATGTGCGCCTTTTCCCGTCTATTACAGTAAGAAAAATTCAACGATTTTAATACGAACCTCTATGAGGCGCTAGATAAAACCCACAATGTAAATTTGTGGAAACAGCACCGCGGCCGAGCTTCGCAGGCAATTGAAATAGGCCGTTACAGTAGTGGCTGTAAAACGATGGTACCATGCAGAAAGTGACATGCACATGCATGGTATGCTTGCCCTCATTGAAATTAGTATTAGTAATGTAATCTTCAACTCTATCAGACAGACTCCTTCCACAAGAGGCGCCAGATATTCAGCAACGGATCTCCTTGTTTAGTGAACTCAGTTCAGTACGCAAGGCAATCCATCTGACGGGGCGATCCTATACATCCGCATGCCTAATCTCCACACGGGGGGCAAGGATAGGCATGCAGATGAAGGGGAGTGGGCGGCATTAGTCACTTCTGCGTGATTTGCGTTCAGATATAGGCGGATCCAAGCAGTCTTATAGACACGTAAGTCTTCCAAAGTCCACATGAGATTCTCTTCCGTGCGGATTTACAAACCTCCGTGCATACAGAACAAGCACAGAGGTCTGGATTAGGCTCATTGGGCCGGATCCAGAACTACGTCCGTCTTCCATAGACGGACGTAGTTCAATAAACAGTAGCTACTGCGCATGCAAAAGATGGACAACATATAGGGTAACATATAGCACAAAATACAGTGTATAGTAACGTACAGGGTACTATAATAAAGAGTAGTAAAACCATATACATGGTAAGGTCCTGTGACGGGGTAAGACAATGCAATGTAAAAGTGTTCTGTGAGTGACGGGGTTGGGGCTGAGAAGGGAGGGGTATGGGAAAGGGGAGTGGTGCGGTAGAGGACACGAGGATGGAGGTAGTGGGTAGATGATGGGGGAAGGGAGGAGGACTTGAGTACAGAGATCTTTACATGTTACTATATGGAGAACAGAGATCCCTGTTGAGAAGAAGGTATAGCATAACTGTTAAGGAACAGACAAGGGTTTCCAAAATAAAAAAAACCCAGCAGTGATTGCGTTGTGTACATGTTTCCATAGTGATCCATAATTCCTCCAGCTCATAGGGCACGCCCTGGGTCAGTATTCAGCTGTAGGTGAGCCTATGAGGCTTGTGTACCTATGGCTTTTGTAGCAAGACATGAAAAAATATCCCCAGGTGTCTGTTTTTATCCATTTCACTGAATCAAAGAATATAAATTGGATTTTCTTTCAATGTAGATGTAGAAACTACACACGCAGGAGTTATTTGTGCCCATAAATTTAACACTAAACCATAAAGTGCAGCTGCCGTGCATTCTTTAATCTGTTTGTATTGAATACATTTTTCATGCACAACATCTTAAAGCACCGATGCCAACACTATACACATTAATACGGTAATATATACCTTTGTCGACTTCAGATATTGGGTGCTGAGAAATAATTGATGTATTAATACTTTATCCCCAAAACATTTCAAAATGCATAAAATGGAGAAAACTAAAGGATAGGCTAAAAAAATCCAGATAATGAAAGTATTGAGAGATGCTCTCCTTATTGGACTCCCACAATATAAAGTTACCTCTCTTACAGTGTATATTGCATTCAGCAGCCAGACTGATTTTCCTCTGTCAATCTCTACATTGGTTGCCTGTAACTACAGAATTCAATACAAAATCTTTTTGCTCATTTCAGATATATCCCAGCTCGCTCTCTCAGATCATCACAACTGTCTTCTACACTTCATAAACGCTCTCATTCCCCGTTACAGGACTTCTCCAGAGCTGCACTTTCTCTCTGGAATAACCTTCCCCATCCATCAAGACTATCCTCTACTCTCCAAAGTTTCAAGTGCTCACTTAAAACTCGCCTCTTCAGAAAAGCTTAACACATTCCTCAAACTCTTTCTTAAGCTTTAATTACCCTATTTACTACCACTTTATTTTCTATTTTGCCTTTCTATTCCACCATTAATACAAACCCGCACACTCTCTCTTTCTATTCTAAAAATCCCCTCAGCTCTGGTAATAACACTGCTATGTGACTGGATCATACAGAGCACTGAGCACTCTTACCTATAACCTGGCTGCTCCATTGTGTGATATATAGTACTTCTCCTTCTGTATCAAACCCAATGTTCTATAGACTGTAAGCTTGTGAGCAGAGCCCTTTTACCCACCCAGTCTATTTGTTACTACCCAGTCTAGTTTATACTAATTGTAAAAATTGATAAGCACAATGTAATCTGCTGACGCTAGATAAAAACCTGCTAATAAATAATAATGAAATAAACTTCCAATTTTTGGTGTTTCTGCCCGGTGCGTCTCACATACAAGATTAACAGTAAGTAATTTACTTTTATAGCTTGGTGATAAAACTTTTAATCATATTGCTATAGATCCTTCTTTCTTTCTTCTGACCCTTAACAATAACGATCTCTCGGTTCTGATTCAGTTTATCTGTGTGTTGAGGGTTAGGGTTTGGGATTAGGTTTGTGTTTTGGTATGAAATTCCATTACATAGCATGGCACTATTTTTCTTACACTAAACCTGATTCACAGTAAATATTTTTCAGCAGTGGATCAGGTTACTGCAAGCAGAGTAAGTCAGAAATCATTACTAAATTGATCAGTCATTTGTGTGGAGAGGTGCAGGCATTGATTCCTGGATGAAATCGTGACCAGGTCTCATTATTTCATTGAAAAATACCAGTCATTATAATAGATTCTGTTTGCATTTAGAGTTTACTTTTTAACCTCTGATTCTGAAGATGGCAGCTGGACTCCTGTGTGTGTGTAAATATTAAACAGTATAATCTGGTAATTTAACTTAATCTTGTTCTTGCTTTTAATTTTAGTGATCACTATAATTATATTACATGCCTTAGATCAGTTACATACATTAAAAGAGCTTACAGAATGGATAAAAACTAAGTCAACTTAAGGTACAGGAATGACCAGTTAAAAATGTTCAGTAGGAGGTGAATTAAAAATGTAAGTTGGAATGTACATCTCCATTCAAGCATTTACTGAATATGGAGATTCTTTATAAGGCAAGGAAAAGGAGTAGATTAGCATACCCTCCAACTGTACCTATTTAGCAGGCACAGTACCGGTTTTTAATGGTCTGTACCGACTAAAAGGGCTTCTGTACTGGATTCTGGCACCAGCTGTTCCCTCCTCCTATACTCCTTTTCCAGCTCTTCTGCATCTGATCACTATAGCAGAGCTGCAGGGACAGACTCCTACAGCTCAAGACCCTCTCCTGTGAGTGCTTAGCTCATATGATAAGGTGTAAATGAGATTTTACACCTTATCATACATGCAAATGAGAGCAGATTAAAGCCACACCCCTTCACAGGACAAGCCACGCCCCCAAGTGTACCGATTTTCTATTATAAAATGTTGGAGGGTATGCTATACTCCCCTCCCAGTCCAGCAGCATCTGATCACTACAGCAGAGCTGCGGGGACAGACTCCTACAGCTCTGATAAAGTGACAAGACCCTCTCCTGTGAGTTCGTAGCTCATATAATAAGGTGTAAAAATGAGATTTTACACCTTATCTTACAGACAAATGAGAGTGGAGGAAAGCCACGCCCCTTTCACTGGAAAAGCCCACCGGGTGTACCGATTTTTCATAAAAAAAAATGTTGGAGGGTATGGAGTAGCACTGTAATAACTTTTCAGTTTTCAATGATTGTGGATTATCCCAATCTGCAGCAGATCATACATCTAGGAATGTAAGTGTAGCTTATTATTGGGGTAACACAGTCCCAGGGGACGTTAGTAATTGTACTGGCAGTCTGACTTCCTATTTTTCTTTTGCTATAGAAACATAGAAAGTGACGGCAGATAAGAGCCACATGGCCCATCCAGTCTGTCTAGTTGTTTATTTAAAACTATACTGACCCTAGACCCTATTTACCCTCAATATAGTTTAAGATGGCTACCCTAACTTCAGCCGGCGTAAGGAAGGGGCCATACGCTCGCACAGGAGCGTATGGCCGCTTAGCCCGCCCTCCAACCCTCATTTACCTACCTCCCCCCGCCCACCAGCACTAACCTTAACGTAGAGACGCTGGAGGACGTCCCGTCCAGCGTCCCTACGGCGCTGCTACGGACGCCCAATCCACGTTCGGGCGTTGGCGTAGCAACATAGGGCAACATCTGCCCGGCGCATGCGCAGATCGGCAGCAAAGTCGATCTTACGCTTACGCCCGCTGTCCGAGCGACGGCGGGCATTATTCAGGATCAGGCCCATAGTAACATAGAAAGTGACGGCAGATAAGAGCCACATGGCCCATCCAGTCTGCCCATTTATTTATTCAAATCTATACTGACCCTAGACCCTATTTACCCTCAATTGGGGTTACAATTTAGGATACCCTTATATTTATCCCAAGCATGTTTAAATTGTTCTACTGTATTAGCCTCAACCACCTCAGATGGGAGAATATTCCACTTATCTATCACCCTTTCAGTGAAGT
>WWET01000739.1:404373-417060 GCA_011038615.1 Limnodynastes dumerilii | reverse complement strand
TAACATCTTGTCAGTTCACATGATTTTTTATATTTCGTGTGTTGCATCCATGTAACTTGTTGCTATTAAACGACAATTTTTCACGAGATTTAGGTTTTGGTGTGCATTCCTAAGGATTCTGTGGGATTATTCCCTTTTCTTTCTGTTTGTAGTTGATATTGTGTGTGGAATCTTGGAATAGCACCCTATATTTATATTTATTTGTAGTGCAGCAACATTTCTTTTTTTTTGTGCCTCTGCTGAATAAACTGTTATTTTTACAACAAGAAGTTTTCCTGTCTGATCCATACCTACATTTGCAGATGGTTTTAAGGAGGTTGGTGAATCGGTTTGGAAACGGGCATCACACATGTGTAGTTTATTAATCCCCAATGTCCTATAGATTGTAAGTCTGTGAGCAGGACCCTCTTACCTACCCAAACTGTTTGTTAATACCCAGTCTTGTTACAATGGGGTAGATCCAGAACTACGTTTGCCGTACGTTTATTCGCGTAGCGTATTTTCGTGTGCGTATATTCTATACACTCCCCTAGGCACACCCATTGAATGTACGTATTTTGTCAAGATACGCTTTCCAAACCCTACCTTAAATTTTGCCAACGTGATCCGCTCACGTACGTATGGGCAACACGTATTTAAGCAGCTAAGCACACCCATACTGTGCACTTTAAATACGAACCCCCGCCTACTTAACGTATTTCAGACGTATTTTGGCCTCACGTAAAATTGGCACGCCCACACGTAAGTATTTACCTGACACATACATGAATGGCCCATACGTTCACAATTACGCTACGTTACTAAGCGTATTTTCTATGGCGATTTTACGTCTCCACCACGCATAAATTCGCTCACAAGCGTTGTTCTGGATCTGGGCCAATGATTGTAAAATTGTAAAGCGCTATGTAAACTAATGGTGCTATATAAAAATCTGTTAATAAATAAAATAAATAAACAAACTTGACTGCCATTAGTAGAGCTAAACCCAAAGAGAAAAGTGGTTATCAGATAAAAAAAAAATTTCAGGAGATAAAAGTGACAGTATCCAGGGCCAGCACGATGCACTCTGCGGGGGATATGGCACATCCAGGCACCATGCTGGATAGGCGCTGCCACTCATCCCCCTGCTTCTCAGAGCTGACATTTAGCCGGATCTGTGACAACTGTGAGAGCCAGCGCCGGTCCTCAATACAACAACGCCAGCCTGCAACGCCAGCCTGTGCTAGACCCAAGTGGGCTAAAGGACCTCTGCTGATGTCTAGCCCATGTGACCAGTCACCTGATCAGAGGGAGAAATAGGGTTTCCTCCGTTTTAATGTCCCGGGCACAGCAGTGTGATTATAATATATATAAAAGTATAAAATTTATTTTTGGCAGGGGGCTCCAGACATGCTAGCACTGGCCCCGTTTCTATGTATCTATATAAACGAACTGGGAGATTTTTAAGCTGCTTATTATATATAATCTATCTAATAATGCAGGGTTCCAACAATAGCAAAGGATAATAACACATATGGAGCATGACCTTTAACTGTGGTCATGGTTGGGACATTAAATATGTGTGTGGTATCTCCATTTCTTAGTCCTACCTCCGGGTAAACCTGTATAATGTTTTTGACATTCATAGTCCACTGTGATGGCTTATCAGTGTAGGGCAGCCCCTCCAGTCATTGATGGTAGCTAGTGATAGGATCATTGTTGATATAGGTAGAGAGAAGAATCTCAGTGCGTTTGTCAGCAGGTACTGCCCTCCCATTCATTTTGGTAACAGTTATGGCACCATATGTTATTTTGCAACAAATTTCTGGATTGTAATGAGTATGAGTAAGACAAGAGTAAAGCTGGCCACACACTACAGAGATTATTGCTCCCAATGTGTAGTGGCTGATATTTGGGACAATTTTTCTTGGTCCCAATATCTGGGCCACACTCAGCAGATGCTTGGAGCCTATTGGCTAGCTGCAGTCTCACTCTGATTGGTTGGGACTCCTGTCAATCTTGACAGGAATCCCATGCAGCCAGCCTATTGGATGACTGAACAAATAATACATGAATGAAAAAAAGAGTGTTAGAGGTTCTGCAGAACCTCTCAAACTGAGTGGCTACACATGTCCCCTCTGTGCAGAACCTCTCTCAGCAGCTTGTTAAAGGGCTGGCTGATGAAGAAACTCCGGTCAGTTTTCCTGGCAGCTCCCATGGGTGGAGCTATTCATAGGACACACCCCTTTGGTTGCACAGGACACACCCCTTAGATTGTACAGTACCCCTTGAGCAGTATAGGACAAACCCCTTTGGTGCGGAGACTTGATGCCATCACAGTTTTCCTGATCTTCAAAATTGAAAAAGATAGCAACTATGTGATAGATTGAAGAGGTGATGATGATGGAGGTGAAGATGTAGAGGTGTCCTAAGAAGAGGAGTGGAGCACAGCCATCTTAGCAGTAGATAAGGATCCCCAACATATATAGCTGTATGTATTGCATGTATTCATTTTAACACTATTAATGGCATTGAACATTAATGTAGACAATAGATATGGTGCTGGGTGTTAGTAGACCGTAGATATGGCGCTGCATAATAATGATCCCCCATGTGTCATGTGTGTGCTCTCAACCCCTGAGCATACCAGAAAGAACCCAGCTCCAATTGGAATGACCCAGCTGCTATGCAGAAGATGTTCTCTCACCCAATCCCCCGCTTTATTCACCCTCCTCGCTCCACTTACCTTCTGATTGAGTTTTGTTATTCTCCAATTAGTTACACTGGCAGTTTTAGCATTACTTGCTAGATCTCTCTATGTAATATCCATTCATTTACCTCTTCTGTAGCAATGTTGATGCCTTGTCAAGTGATAAATAACGATACACAAAGCTGAGGTTGGGGAGGTTTACTGGCCCCCGGTTACACAGTGCTGTCACAACACACATTCAGAACCACCTAATGCCAAGATCAGTCTTCTGTTTCTATTGATGGAGGCGGTTTCTGTGTGTCACATGCAGAAATCGCCTATCTGCGTGTACTGCGCATGCACAGTAAACGGAATTCCGCATCAGACAGCATCCGTCTCCATGCGTACAAGATACTCGTGGTGGGTGGGTTTAGGTATTTCATTGCACAGTAAGAGCTTCACTAAACCCTTATATACAATCCAACATTCCGAGCGGGGGGGTTTCCGTGTGGAGCACTAAAACTAGGGTGCAGTTCTCTCAACTGCCAACCCTATGGAGACGATCAATGGGATTAGAATGGACATCTGGATCTAACCCTCTGGCCGCACAGAACTGTCTACTTCCGCTATATCTTCACCATGGATGTGGTCCAAAGTCCTCAATTTCAAAAGTTAACATGCTGCACTGAAACGCTGGTAGCGATCATTCATCGATTTCTGTTACCGTGACTCCCGTCTGGTCATTTAATGTTATGTCGGCACATTTGTACAGAATTACAATAACTCTAACTCTAATTCTAACCCTAACCTTGGGCCGTATTCAGAGATCTGTTTTTAAGGCAAGTTCCGTGCGTATTTTTAGGATCGGATCAGCTGCGCATGTATAGTAACTTTATGTACGTAGTTTACGTTCACTATACGCACGAAAGTGCCTAACGGACAGACATGTGAATCGCACTTGGGAACATATTCACGGAAACCACACATACGGAAAAATTTACATAAAAGTGGGTGGGGGAGGCATTTAAATGAACGTATGGAGGTGTGGTTATCAAGAATCGCACGGACGCAGCACATATACGCACGTAAGTCCACATGGAAAGAACAGAGTGGTCTAGGGATTCGTAAGTCCCCGACCACACGTCCGGGAGAGGGGAGTGTCAGGTTTGTTGCGTAGTTGCGTACATAAAAATTACGGATCTCTGAATACGGCCATGTATCTCAAATTCTAATACTATAATCTAAACCCTAATCCTAACCCTGGACCGCGTCCAGACTTCAGAAGGTCAGGTGTTTTGCGCAAATTTTGCATGCGTAATTCACCTGTTTATTAATGCACATGCCCAGGTCATAGGGTCGTACAGATATTATTTCTGTGCATCCTGCAGTTCCGTATGTGTTGCGGGCCAGACCTCTGTGCATACATTATAAGCGTGGTGGGCTGGCCTTGCTATGTAAATTGTACATATGTACAATTGGGTTTAGCCCTTACATACGTATATCTTGTCCAAATGGTTGTCCTTACGCATGGATAAGATGGGGTTCTGGAGGGATGCAGTCTCTGGCACAAAAATACAGTTTCCGAAATAGAGTCAGACGAAAGCTAATTTTTATCTGTCTCTATTTCAAAAATAGTGCTAATTAGAAAATGTTATTACTGAAAGGGTTACTTACGCATTCATTCATTCGGATATCCAAAGACACAGAACCGTCACACCACTGAAGGACCTCTGCACCGGACCGGACAGGTGAGTATTATAGAGGAGTCTATGGGGAGTAGTAGTCTAGTAGAGTGTTAGGATTAGGCTGCGAGTAAAGGGAGTCTTAGGGTCAGGCTGCGGGAAAGGGAGGGTTAGTGTTAGGGTAATGGAAGGAGAAGGTTGGGGTAGGATAAAAAATTACCTCTCGCTGCTGCAGATTAGTTTTTGGGATGTTTGATCGCTTTGTCCTCAGAGAAAAGCAATCAATTTCAGAACCAATTTGAAACTGGCTGGTGTAAAATGGCCCTTTTCATACGTTCGGTTACTACTAAGTTCCGTACGCGAATAGCAGCCAGAACCCCTCCGCTACTTAAGTCTGGATCAGGCCTCTAGCCCTAACCACTAAGCGGGTGGGGGTGGGGGAGGCAGAGGACAGAGCGCAGCGCAACTTTAAAAAGCTATGTTTTTCTAGCTGGGAATCGTGTCTGACATAGCGCAGCCTCATTCTGCTGTCAGACGGTATCATTTTTTAAATAAAGATCGCATTAACTTCATGACAATGGGCGCTGATTAAAGATAGATAAGATTTAAATCACCTGAAGGTCTTAATGAACTACTGCGCTTTGCAGAGGAGACATTTCTCTATAGTAATTATAGAGCATAGTTATAAGAGATGATTCCTAGAATGAGGCTCATGGCATTAAATTATACCCCTTTGCGTTAAACTCAATGGACCTGATCCACATTTAGTAACGTTAGGGGACTTACACAAGACGCTTGCTTAAGTCTTCCTAAATATTACAACCGAAAATGCGCGCAGCAAATGCCACGCTACGGATCTCCTTTGTACGGAACTCACTTCCATACACTAGGAGAACTGTCCAATGGGGTGTTGCTCCAAATCGGCATGCCTAATCCCAGCTAGAGGGGCAAAGATCAGCATGTCGAGGAGGGGGAGGGCCGTAGGCAGTTCTGTGCGGATCTGCGTTTGGATGGACACAGATGCAGAGAACTTAAGGAAGGGTTCTGGGCATGTAAGTAAGTGTCCAGAACTCCACAGGAGAGAGGGCAGTGACAGGGAAGTTCATTGTCTTCTTCCAGACCGTTGTGTGTACGGGGGACTGAGTTCCCGGCAAGAGGAGCCGCTTATAGAAATAGAGACAGCCGAATCTTTTTTCTTTTACAATCGCCATACTTACTATTCATTTTTCGGATGCCAACGGACTTGTTGCGTCGGAAGCTGCCGGACCCGCCGCAGACAAGACCAGAGAGGTGAGGCTTCTTTAGTGTTAGGCTCTGAGGAAGGGTGGGTTAGGGTCAGCAAAAGAAAGGGTTAGGGTTAGAGTAATGGAAAGGGGGGGTTGGGGTCAGGCTGTTTGGAAGGGAGTCTTATGTTTAGTCTAAGGGAAGGGGAGTCTTAGGGTCAGGCTGCAGGGAAGGTAGGGTTTGGGTCAAGCTGCAGGGAGGAGAGAGTTATGGTTAGGGTAGTGAAGGGGGAGGGTTAGGGTCAGGCTGCTGGGAGGAGAGTCTAAAGGCCGCCATACACTAGAGCGATTATCGGCCCGATCACCCAATTATCGGTTGACTGGGCAAATAATCACTCTAGTTAGTGGACAAGATCGTTTTTCCAAACGCCAAATAAACGTACCAGAAACGCTCGGGTGCGATTATTTGGTCTTTTGGAAAGTTTAATAAATATCGGGAAAAAGCTCCCGATATTTTAAGGGAGCCAATCAGCAAGCGGAATGGCTCCCTATCCTTGCAATAGACACTGCTCCATATCTATGTACAAAGCTGCTCTGTCATCTTTGAATTATACCTTCAAAGCTGTCATAGCAGCATAGTGCATAGATATACAGCAGCGGCTATTGCAGGGAGTAGTACAGACAGGGATCTGCCGAATCCATGCTGTGTGAAGCGCGGCTATGGCGGATTCTCGTCTGTATTTCTCCCTGTAATAACCGCTGCTGTATATCTATGCACTATGCTGCTCTGACAGAGCAGCTTTGTACATAGCACGGCAGCAGCGACATAGAGAGCCCTGCCCCCCCCTCCCCTCTTCTGCTAGGATTATCGGTCCCAGCAGAGGAGGTGTATGGTGCCAATAACAGGACATTTCCCTTGCGGGAAATCGTCCCATTTATCGGGCCACCCCTGCTGGGACCGATAATCGCCCTAGTGTATGGGGGCCTTTAGGGTCAGGCTGCGGGAAGGGGAGTCTTAGGGTCAGGCTGCGGGCTGGGGAGTCTTAGGCTCAGGCTGTGGGGTGGGGAGTCTTAGGGCCAGGCTGTGGGGATGCGAGTCTTAGGGTCAGGCTGTGGGGAGGCAAGTCTTAGGGTTAGGCTGTGGGGTGGGGAGTCTTAGGGTCAGGCTGTGGGGAGGAGAGTCTTAGGGTCAGGCTGTGGGGAGGAGAGTCTTAGGGTCAGGCTGCAGGCTTCTCCTCCTCAAAGCAGAAGCAATCAGTTTCCCAATCCATTTTAGAAAAAGGGCCATTCATACTGGCAACCCACACACGCGCAGAAGTCTGAATCAGGTCCAATAAAAGTAATCCATTTATATGGCTGTTACTGTGTTTAACCTAAAACACAAATACACCATCTTTAAAGATTAGTTATCTTTTAAGAATGGATTTGAAGTTATTTTTCTTAGTGGTCTTGCTACATGTTATTGTCCCCTTTATAAAATCTCTCTGGGAAATGTGCACCAAAACAAGACTGCCTGTCAAGCGGTTCTCAGCATGATATGTGAAGACAGCAATCGAAAAGGATGATTTCACCAAACACAGAACAGACAGAACTCAGAGAAGAATTCCAAAGCTGTTCAGTGCATGGTGTGTATGTAACTGTGGTTGCTATGGTGTCCATGACAGAATTCCGCATCATTAAAAGTAGACTGATCAAAACAAACCTAGAAATAACGGTAAATACCAATGCTCTGCCTGGGTTACGGTAAGGGCAAAGCAATGTTAAATCGCCTCTGATTACATATCCTTAGAGAAACACCATGATGTGGTATAATAAAACACCCGTCTGCCTTACCTGTCAATCCCGCAGGTGATAATAATACCGCAGCAACACTTATATAGCACTTTTCTCCTATGGCACTCAGGTAATACAAGGCTTGTTTCTTCTTTCTCTAGCAGAAAGACAGTGATTTTCTTGTCGGCTCACTCCTATCCCAGCGAGTTTTAAATATAGCTTCTATTATGGTTGCCTTATAGGAAGCACAATGACAGGCGGGTTGCTGTGAGTAATTATTAAACAGTAGCTGTGTACCTCTAATGTTACCCATATGTCAGTGGTGACCTCTGAGACCTTCCTCCTCCGTGCATTACTGCTAAATGCTTTCCTTAATTGCAACAGCCCACAAAAATGAGTGTGTGCTTCCTTCTATAAGCTATCTGTATGGTAAAAGAGCAGTGCACCAGTGACGCACTCCAATGTATTGAGCCCGACCCAGAGGTCCACAAACACATGGTGGGTGTGTTCTGAAAAATGTTGCAGGTGGGGAATTGCTATGAAATAAGACTAAGCCAGATTTACCAAGCTGCGGGTTTGGAAAAGAGGAGATGTTGCCCATAGCAACCAATCAGATTCTAGCTCTCACTTTCCTATTACATACTAGAGAATGTCAGCTAGAAGCTGATTGGTTGCTACGGGCAACATCTCCATTTTTCCAAACCTGCAGCTTAGTAAATCTGGCCCTGAACAGCAAATGGTCACAATTTTAAAGTGAATACAATAATGAGAGTCAGTTGCATGTAACCAGTGCTTTTTTTTGTAAGAACAAAGGTGTCAGAACTCACATCAATTCACATGCGACCACATGACCAATCACAAGCCAAACACAGTGCCATCACAACCAGCGCGGACTCGACACACAAGCATAGAAACACAGAAACATAGAAAATGAGGCAGATAAGAGCCACATGGCCCATCTAGTCTGCCCAGCCGCAGCCGCATGCACCGTTTTAATGATTTTGCCAAAAAATTTAGAACTTGGAAAACGCGTTGAAAAAAAGGTGCCGAAACTCTGTTCCAGTGTGTTTTATGACAAAAAAAGCACTGTATATAACTGAAGGTATGTGGTTGTATTAAAAGTCCATGAGAGCCATTCTAAGTAGTGTGTCCACCTGAATTACTGTATTACCATAAAAGAGGGGAAAGGAAAGAGATTAGGGTAAAATACAATCTTTACTCCATATGCAACTAAAACAACAAAGGCCAACATAAAACAAAAAACATCACTAAGAACATTCAAAACGGTAAGACACCAACTATTCAATTCAACACGAAGGCAGCGTTATTTTGGTCGTGAAGGTAAGTGTGCTTAAAACTGGCTATTGCGATGGCCAAAATACATAGATGGGGTGCATATAAAAATTGCGGAAATAACGCGGCCTTCGCATTGAATTCAATCGGGCTCTTAGTCGTGTAAGGAACTTCCCTGAGAAGGAGGGAGCTGTGGACCCTCTGTGGTTGAAGATGGTTTAGATCTCTCAGTGCTGTCCTGGGGCTTGGGACCTGATTGCCCCAGGTACTGCTGGGAGGTGTGCTTTCCAGAACAGGGGTCTCCTCTTAGTGGTTCTGATTCACACTTAAGAACGCGTTAGGTTCATGCCTCCCTCCACCCAATCTTCTTATCTGCCGAGTTAATTATCTGCATCACACCCATTCCTACATAAGTTACTGCGAACCTAGCGACTTTAGGTACGTGCTGTTGAATCACGGCAGTTGCATTCCCAAGTCCAATGTAATTAGTGTATAAAAGTTACTTTAGTAGCAGTATATCCCTTCTTAAATATGTGCACCTAAAACCCCCCAGATTCTTAACTGTGAATCAGGCCCAGTGTGTGCACATGAAGACTAACGTACTTTAAGAAATTTACATGTACTTGTCTAAGGCGGGTGTCAGACGTCTGTCTATGCCAGTGGGGTTGGTTAAACTGTGAATGTCAAAGAATTTTAATGGCAGATAAGAATCACTTGGCCCATGGGAGGAAACCCACACAGACACAGGGAGAACATACAAACTCCACACAGATAAGGCCTGGACTCGAGTGCTACTGGCTGAGCCACCGTGCTGGAGGGACTGGAGGAGAAATCCTGCACTTGTGAATCCCTCTGAATCCAGTCACGTGAAACCAGAGTCTGAATTTGGGATGGCAGCTATCCGCTATGCCCAATGTATACTACTGAAGCATGCTGGGAGACATAGGACTGTATCCAGAGCTACTTCCGCACAGGGAATTATGGCCGGCTCAACCGAATGTGCACAACCTTCATACGGTGGCGTAAAGGGCCGGTGACTGTTACGAAAAGGGGTCTTTCCCCCCCTTTTACGCATGCCATATCTCCGCCGTCAAGGTGGAGATAGGTATGCAGATTAGGGAATGGGGCGGAGGAAACCCCATTACAATCAGCAATGCGGATGTAAGGCCACAGAGCTGATTGTAATTGTTAGGATAGGAATCTGGACATGTAAGTGTCCAGATATCCGCCTACCAGCGGGGAGAGCACGGGACGTGCACTCCCCACTATGATGACAGCCGTACAGACCTCGGGCGGCCATAAGGCGCCCGTAGGTCTGGATCAGGCCCATAGTTTCACAACACCTGGGGTGCAGAAGGTTGTCTATGTATAAGATGAAGCATAATATAAAAGCGTATATGGTAGACAGCTACATGTACGGATAAAATAACTTGAAGAGAAATGCCGGGGGCAATGCAAGAGAGACACTATTCATATCAAAAGGGAACATAATATATTTCATGCTTTGTGCTCCAGATCGGGAACATTCCAGAAGATAGATGTTATGAGCCACAGCCAGGTGTTCCTTCCTGCCCCGAGCCTGAACATACAGCCAAGCCACCCAGACAAGAGGCAGATCTGCCGGTGTCCTGACAATGGGGCTCCAAGCAATGTCAGGAAATAGAGTTTAGGAAATCCAGCCGTGCCCGATCGTGTGTTGTGTAACCCGCATGGAGCCCCAGCCGGGCAGGACTGCTCTGCAGGTGTTGTATTACATTGTCCTGCATTTTACAAGCCTTCACAATGTGTTGGTGTTCACAGCGAGTTACACTGGAATTGATTGGTTTGCCCCAAGTACAAATCAATGCTAGAATAAACCAGCGCAGTATGTCTTCATTTCCGAATCATCCTGTAACACTCCTGTAATGTATGTGCTGCGTGACTGTGTCTGTGTGCGCTATGGGCCGGATTCTAAATGGAACATACTTTAAACAGACGCCGGCACTAAAAGGGCAACAGTAGTCTTCAATGAGACAGCATGGATACTGCAAGTGATCTGGATTCAAATGTCCCAACACTGACAGGTAGTATTCCGCCCTAATCCTAACCTTAACCCTCCCCTCTCAGCAGCCTAACCAGACACATCCTTGTCTCACAGCCTAACCTTAACCCTCCCCTCGAAACAGCCTAACCTTAACCCTTCCCATAGCCTAATCTTAACCCTCCCCCTCTCCACAGCCTAACCTTAACCCTCCCCTTCCCATATACTAACCTTACCCCTCCCCTCTCCACAGCCTAACCTTAACCCTCCCCACTCCACAGCCTAACCTTAACCCTCCCCTTCCCCATAGCCTAACCTTAACCTTCCCCTTCCCATAGCCTAACCTTAACCCTCCCCCTTCTCATAGCCTAACCTTAACCCTCCCCTTCCCATATACTAACCTTAACCCTCCCCTCTCCACAGCCTAACCTTAACCCTCCCCACTCCACAGCCTAACCTTAACCCTCCCCTTCCCCATAGCCCTCCCCACTCCCTTACCCTAACCCTAAGTACCCTAAGCCTCCCCTCCTCCCATCCATCCCCCCCCCGCAGCCTAACCCTAAACGCCTCACTTTACCCCCCCCCCCCTCCCCGCAGCCTAACTCTAACCTTCCCCTTGCCTCAGCCTAACCTTAACCCTCCTCTCTCCACAGCCTAACCTTAACCCTCCCCTTCCCGCAGCCTAACCTTACCTGTCCCTGTTGTGGAGAGTCCAGTTCAGCAATGGGAATAGGTACCTTGTGGTAATAGGAACATTCGCCATTGTACCCGTTCCCAATAAAACTATTCTTTATTTGCAAAGTGTTGGCACTGATTAAGCTGTGCCGGGCCTTCAGTTGCAAGTCCAACACTGCAGGCATTGGGGTAGATCCAGAACTACGTGTGCCGTACGTTTATTCGCGGAGCGTATTTTCGTGCACGTAAGTTTGCTACACTCCCCTCGGCACACCCCTTGCACAGACGTATTCCCTACCTTAACTTTTTCAAACGTAACCACTGTCATACGCACACGTACGTATGGGCTGAACGAATTTACGCAGCTAAGCACGCCCATACTGTACACTTTAAATACCTTCTCCTGCCTACTTCACGTATTTCACACGTAATTTCGAGTAACGTAAAATTGGCACGCCCACACGTAAGTATTTACGTGACACATAAGTGAATGGGCCATACGTTCACAATTATGCTACGTGAATGTGCGTATTTTCTATGGTGCGCATGCGCAGTGCGTACTAAACAGCGATTTTACGTGTCCACCACGCGTAAATTCGATTCGAAGCGTTGTTCTGGATCAGGCCCATTGTCATCAATGGATTACAAAAACCCTTTGCTTAAATTGGGTTATACAGTATTTTTTTTTACTTTGGACTGTGGAAAATATGAATAATAGAACTTGTGACGTTTGCTAAGTTAAGTAACCCTCTAAAAGTGGATCTGCTAAAAAAAGAAAATGGCTTCCAGTAATGTGTGCTATGAAGCAGCTTCTTACTTTTGTAAGCTCTGCCACAGCAGCACTTTAAGCCGATGTCCAGTTCAGCAGAGCTGAGTTAAAGGAGAAGACTTTGATGGGAGACTGTTGTGACTGCTCATTATAGGTCCATACCATGGTTATTACAGGGTCTACTAACTTCACGGCACCCTAATAAGCAACACTGACAGCTGAAGGGTTCAGATTGGATTTTGTCCACTTGTGCATTTTGTACATGCACAAGCGTCCATTCATTTCGATTAGGTCTGGTATAGTATGTGAGCGTGAGGTTCTGAGCACCGACAGTGAACATGTTAACTGATCAGCACTCTTCTAAAGGAGAGAGCAGGGACAGAACAGAGGAAAGAGGGAGGAAAAACTGTGAGGACAGCGGAGAAGAGAACAGGGACATACTGGAGGAGAGAGAGCTGACCAGAGGAGAGAGCGGGAACAGAGTGAAGGAGACCAGAGACAGAGAGGAGAAGAGAAGAGAGGGGGGAACAGAGTGGAGGAAAGAGCTGGCCAGAGACAGAGCAGAGGAAAGAACGAGGAAAGAG